>JAPFBL010000778.1:0-123012 GCA_026182355.1 Hermatobates lingyangjiaoensis
ACAAATAAGAATAAATCCATACCCAACAAAATTTTTTTTAGAAAAATTATTACTAAATCTTTTTCACAGAACCCCATACAGTCCGTTAAGGAAACCCTGGGTTCCGCCATAATTGAATAATTGATTAATTATATTCAATAATATAATTATTGAGTTATAATTATAGTTATTCAAAAACCAAACTTTTGTGGTCATTTATAGACGGTCTGTAAAACAATTACTCAATTGGGAGAATTCATCAATTACTCAATTTCATTTTGAAATTATAATGACAAGTATTGTATGAACTAGAGTTGTGTGGTCATTCATGGTCAGTCTGTTACAGTTATACAATATAATGTCAAATTAGTGTGAATGCGGTGAAAAGGTACTGGGGCCATATATAATATAGTAACGCAGAGGCCAGAGTAGCCCAGTGAATTGCGTGTTTGCCTCTGGACTGGTAGATCCCGGGTTTGATTCTCAATCTGGTGACGATTTTTTTTTTACTCGAGGAATGAAAACATCTTATTACATCGTCCCTGGGAGATAAAGTAAAGTTTTCTATTCCGATTTTAAAATATTATAATTATAATTATAGAATTATAATTATAACTATTGAAAGAACAAGTGTGTGGTCATTCACGGACAGTCTATTATAGTTTTACAATCTAATGTCAATTTAGTGCGAATGCGGTGAGAAGGTACTGGGGCCACATATAATAATGCAGAGGCCAGAGTACCCAAGCTTACGTGCTTGCCTCTGGACTGCTAGATCCCGGGTTCGATTCTCAATCTGGTCGCGATTTTTTTCACACAAGAGGTAAAAAAATCTGAGTATGTCCCCTCTAGGAGAGAACTTGAAGCTTTCTACCCCCAACCTGTACTATATCAAATTTTAGTCTAACATTCATGACGTATTATCAGAAATGCTCCTTATTACGTCAAAAACTACACTCTTCTTAAAGACCTAAAAATTCCATTAATCAAAAAATTTGGCTCTGATCGTTACCTGCACACTTAACCAGAGAATCCCCCAAGACTACTTAAAAGAAAATGACCCAGGGATTTACTATTACAATAATATACTAAAAAAAAAAAGTGAAAATTTGAACCAGTGGGTTCCATTCTTTGCTCATGTGCATCGATGTTATTGTGTAATCTATTACTACCTATGCCTGTTACGCATAATATGCATATTTGTATATTTGTAAATGAAGGTGTTAAAAACAACATTACTGTATATGCTTAGACTACTTACTACTTGCTTCATATAAATAAACTTAAGTGAAGCATTATTTAGGAATAACAAAGTAGAATCAATGCGGTAATATGGCTCGACCATTACTTAAAATGGGTGCTAAATAATAAATGAGCAATACTTTCTGCACATAGAACATCACTAAAACGTCGACACAGAAACATTTCAATCTTGCATATTTATCATTTTCTTCCCCACTACATGAAATAATGGAATGATTATACAGGAACAAAGCATTCGATACTTTTACCCTTTCAATACATATTTATGAATGTTTGATACGACTTTTTTCACGTTTGAAACCTTTATCTCTTTGGAAAAAGAAAACCTTTTGATGATAGATAAAGCCAAAAAAATGAAAAAAACCCCACAGCATTCCTTATTTATTTTGTGCAACCTTTAATGACTTTAGAATTCTTGAAAACATTATTATCAAACTCCTTGAATACTCACAAATAAGAATATCAGTGCAAAAAAAAAAAAATTTGAAAATATTAAATTACTCTTTGTATTGTATTTTACTTTAAATTTATTTTATTCAGTTTCATAAAAATGGGATTCTTTACTTTCAGAAATGTTTTCCTTACATTAGGTATAATGCAGGGATTATTACCAAATTTATTCAAATATTTTAGCAGATTTACAACTCTCTATGTTATTTATGACATTTCTTAATGTGGTTTAGATGTTGACTTTGATTTGTCATGTGTATTGTAAAATCTTGTTATACATATTTTTTTTTTCTTTTTTTTTGTCAGTACATACGTATGTCGATTTGCCGATTAAGCTTATGGTGAGGAGAACTTCTCCAATAATCCAATATATATATATATATATATTCTATGTTTTGTTATTGAGGGCTAGGTCAAATAAAAGAAAATAAACTCCTTCCTAGGCCGACGTTTCGATGTATTTGTACATCATCTTCAAATACATCGAAACGTCGGCCTGGGAAGGAGTTTATTTTCTTTTATTTGACCTAGCCCTCAATAACAAAACATAGAATAGAATAGAAGAGGTCAATAACAATTTTTGAGTATATATATATATATATATATATATATATATTATATATATATACAATATTATATATATATAATATTTATAATATATATAATAATAATATATATATAATATATAAATAATAATTTAATATTTAATAAATAATAAATATTAATATATAAATAATATAAATAATAATAATAATATATATAATATATAATATATATAGTATATTGTATATATATATATATATATATATATATATTGAGTTGACTGTCGTCCCTCCGTCAATTCACTTCTTCTCCTGAGGACGACCGCCATTACGGTCGAAATATTGAAAAGTGAGTCTTTGTTGTGTTTCTGTTTATGTGTCACTGCTTATTTTAATTGTTATATATATATATATATTGCAAACAGAATAGCGATCCAAAAGGACAACAAACGTTTACGATGAATCAAAAACACAGAACTAAGGAAAAACACACTTACTGTCTCTAATTTTCGGTTCAGCCGTCATCAGGAGAGTTGAGAAAGGGAAACCAAGCGCACTGGTACAGAGCGGTCTCCAACCGTCTCTGTACCAGTGCGCTTGGTTTCCCTTTCTTATCTCTCCTGAAGACGGTTCAACTGAAAATTAGAGACTGTAAGTGTGTGTTTTTAATTTCTCTACGTTTCTTAATGTACATTGAACTATATATATAGGGTTCCACGAGTTACTCTGGAGGCCAGTAGCAGTTTGTTTCTCAACAGGAGTACTTCGCACTTCTTCCATATTCCGACGAATGTTGAAATATTGATGTCAGTTCTGTAGTGACTTTTTGTGTTCTTTCCTATTTGTTAAAGTTTGTATATATATATATATATATATATATATATATATATTATATATATATATTTATTGCTGTCCTCTCCAGTCGACTCTTCATTGTTTCATTCGTGCTCCGTCCTTCAACTCTCCTGATGACAATTCAACCGAAAATTAGGGACAGTATGTGTGTTTGTTCCTTAGTTCTGTGTTTGTGATTCATCGTAAAACGTTTGTGATTGGACAGGAGCTAAATTTATTACCTATGAAAAATCGATGTTGTTAAAAAATATTATTGAATTCTCTCTAGTCCCAAGTAGTTCAATCAGTTATTATGTGGTATTTACTTATTATGTAGGGTAAAAAGCTAATGAAATTGTCTCCACATATAAAAATTTAATAGTATAAGCAAAGCAATCCGTCCTCAGGAGAAAGAGAAGCACGTTGTAGACGCTTGGTCTTCCTTTCTCTTTCTGTTCGACAAAACTGTCTAGTCGAAGATTTTGTCCGGTTAAGATTGTTGTCCTTTTAAATAATGCCTATGAAAAAGGTTTTAAATAAAACCGAAACGTTGGCAACAAGAGTTTGATTTTTTATCCTAGAAAATTGACTGAATCCCGATTAAAGAACACACCTATTCTATCAAATGGTCGATATATTATTGAATCTGCTATATATATATATATATATATATAATAAATTCAAAACGAAGGAAACACACAGAAAGACACAGACATAACTGACATCGATATTTCGACCATCGTCGTCATCAGGAGGTGTGAAGAGCGAAGAGTCCCGCAGGAAGGCAGGGCGGTGACTTGCCTTCCTGCGGGACTCTTCGCTCTTCACACCTCCTGATGACAACGATATTCGAAATATCGATATGAGTTATGTCTGTGTCTTTCTGTGTGTTACCTTCGCTTTGAATTTATTTGATTTATAAAAGTCCGCTGGACCGTTTCTTTTAATTGTATATATATATATATGCCTGAAGACGGCAAGACGCCGAAATTATCGAGATTCGTGAGTGTTAGTCCTTTTTCTTGTGTTCTCTAGCTGTAACTTTAATTATATATATATATTTATAAATATTGATAAAAGTATCGACCGTGGAATAGAAACAAAACTTAAGTTTATCGGGACTCGGTCAGTTCTTCAGGTTCAAATTAAACTCTCATTGCCAACGTTTCGGTTTTTATTTAAAACCTTTTTCATAGGCAGAAGTATAAATTTTGAAACAGAAGAACTAAGTATTACGAGTACATTACAAATTATTTTACAAAGAAAAATAGTATGTGGATTTTAAGAACAACTGTAGTCTGAATGAATACGTGACAGTGTCATAGTCATTTTGTTATAGTTTACAAAAACAGGAAGTAAAGAAAAATGTAAACAAAACAGAAAGTAGCGAGGTTTTGTGATTTCATTTCTGTATGAATGTGTTCATTTAATTCCTAGAATTGTTTCATTTAATTGGTTAATATTAAAAACGCATTCTAGCGGTAACTTCCTGCATTAGACTTCTTTCATCATATCTCAAGGCACTTCTTAGAATAACCATTTTCATATTGCTTATTTCTTTGATATTTACAAATGATTTCTTACTAACCTTTAGTCTGTAGGACTATGAAAAAGGTTTTAAAATGAAAACCGAAAAGTCGGTAATGAGTTTGATTTTAAACTCAGAAAACTAACAAAATCCCGATTAAATAATACACAAACATATTTATTTAAAAGTTCACTTTTAAATAAATTGTGTGGTAATTGCTTATTCTGAGGTAAAATGGATAAACCAACAAAAGTCTCCACACAAATGAAGTTTTATTCAACGCGTTTCGAACACTTTGTGTTCATCATCAGGAAGACACTATAATGCAAATTATATCTAATCAGTTACAAAATTAGAGTGAAATAATAAAATTCAATTAAGAGAATTCAAGACATACCCAAGGATGTGGTACTGACGGGTTCAATTAAGAGAATTCAAGACATACCCAAGGATGTGGTACTGACGGGTTCAATTAAGAGAATTCAAGACATACCCAAGGATGTGGTACTGACGGGTTCAATTAAGAGAATTCAAGACATACCCAAGGATGTGGTACTGACGGGTTCAATTAAGAGAATTCAAGACATACCCAAGGATGTGGTACTGACGGGTTGGTCCAGTGAAACAAAATCTTGTTAAACAAAATCACAGCTTTGATCCAAACTTGAACCTTACCATCCTACATGCGAATAGAAAGTTTAAAGAAATTTGTAATTTGGAAGCTTTTGAAATAAACAAAGCTGTCATTAATAATCCTTCTGCCTCCCTATGTCTTAATGATCAAATTCCAGGGTGCCTTTCAAATTTGTGTCTTTCTGTGTGTTTCCTTCGTTTTGAATTTATTATATATATATATATGACTTTAAATTACACAAAGCACGACACAGAAAAAAGAAAAAAAGAACACTTACAGAATTCAATATTTCGAACTGTTGTTCGTCATCAGAAGTAGACTAGAAGAGAGGACAAAGTGAGAGAGATCTCCCCACGTCGAAGAACGGAGCGCGAAATATATATATATATATATATATATATATATATATATATATATAAGAGAGAGAGAGAGAGAGAGAGAGAGAGAGAGACAAAGGGAGAGAATGGAGGATAGAGGAGAAGGGACAAAGAGAAAGCGAGAAAGAAAGATAGAGTGATAGAAATAAACGGAAAGAATAAAATTGATAGGGAAAGAGTTAGAGTAGAAGTGAGTGCTTAGTGAAAGAAGTAGGAGAGAGAAAGGAAAAAGAAGAAACAAAAAAGAGTAAAAAGAAATAGACAAAGAGGCAATGAGTAAAAGAAAGAGAGAGAGAGCATATAATAGAGGATGTATTAGATAATTGCATAATGTGAATATGCAATTTAAAATGGAATTCTATAAAAGCTATGACAGTTGTGTGAAATGCAATAACAACCCATTCTTGCAGTTAGCTTAAAACTAGATTCATCGCTGGAATAAGATATCTTCTAAAGCTAATATGAGACAGCCAAGATTAATGCTTGTCTCTCACTCTCTCTTTCAGAAGACAAACTGCTCGTCCTAAATTACCTACTATGGAATGTCAACCTGCTACTTCCCTAAGAATTTTTTTTTTTCCTAGAAACTAACAACCCACTTTCACGAATCCTGTTTCAGTATTTTTGTTCGCTAATTAGTTGTGTTTAATTCTTTTTCTTTTTTTAATTATCTGTAATGATGAAAGTAGCGTCATTTTTGGAGTCGATTGGTTGTCAAGGTGGTCAACATGGAGCCCTCAGGGGGTTCACGACGAAAAATAGTTATTTTGAAGATCCATGCCATATGGTTATGACTCCATGTTAAGTTTCTATGAGTATATAATCATAGTATGACCAAAAAATATATAGCACTAGACTACCCATGACCCTTTGTATTACTCAGAAATTACAACAATAGATATTGAAATTAATTCACTGAACATTATTGACAGTCATAATTCTAATTCTTGTTTCTTGTTACTAAAGGCAAGGAAACAGATTCTTATATGACCCAAGCTTTTGATATTGTATTTTCAACATGGTACAATATATATACACTACCCTGGTTAAAGGTCTTTAGTTTATTACCAGTGTTTATATTACGCAAATATTAAATTTTAAATTTTTTTTTGTTACATTTATATACAGTACTTTTGCACTACTGTCATCGGCGAGCACGCAAGACACTTGCTACTCTGGCTCCAATTTTGGGAATATAGTGATAATTTTCTTTTATTTAACATCATTCAGGTAATAAATAATATATATTTAATTTCAGGTCTCTATCTCCATGGAAAATGGGTGACAAAGAAACAAACAAACCCACGAACTTTATATATATATGATAGAGATATCTAATCCATATTGAGATTAATATCCAAGGAAACTCAATTGGCTGCTTGCTCGGCTGTGAACTGGGAGGTCTGAGGTTCAATACCCACTCTGGCATTCGATTTATTCACGCGGGAAGTGAATAGATCTGAGCATGTTGTCCCTCGGAGAGGTTGATAAACCTGTTTTAATTTATTTAAGTACCTTCGTCTTTTGGCGACAGGATTTAGTAGAATAAAGTAGAAAGGACTGGGAAAGTTCTCTCGTTCACGTAATGGTTCAGGAGCTGGGGTCCAAACTCCTTTTTTCGTTTTCCAATTCGCACCGTTATAAAAAAAACCTATTCTGCTTTATCATGGTATGGCCAAAATCCTAAGGTACTTGAATATATATATAATTGAATATTAAGGTATCCTAATCTCAAGCTATTATAGGATTGACCTTAACTGAAACTCAGATATTTTGAATGGTAATTAAATTTTTTTTACAATATCTGAGAATTACTGATATTGTTTAGCATTTATAGAAATTACATTAACTCATTAGTTGTGCAATCTGTCATTGTGTGGTATTTACTCATACTGGGGTAAATTCATTTAAAAAAAATTCCACACAAAAAAAAGAAGCCTTTTTATTCTACGTGTTTTGAACACTTCCTTTCTATCGTCATGACAATGATCACTTCCTGTTCATTAACATGATCGTCGTGACAATGACCACTTCCTGTTCATTAACATAATCGTCGTGACAATGAACACTTCCTTTTCATCGTCATGATCGTCGTGACAATGAACACTTCCTTTTCATCGTCATGATCGTCGTGACAATGAACACTTCCTTTTCATCGTCATGATCGTCGTGACAATGAACACTTCCTTTTCATCGTCATGATCGTCGTGACAATGAACACTTCCATTTCATCGTCATGAGCATCGTGACAATGACCACTTCCTTTTTATCGTCATGATCGTCGTGACAATGAACACTTCCTTTTCATCGTCATGATCGTCGTGACAATGAACACTTCCTTTTCATCGTCATGAGCATCGTGACAATGAACACTTCCTTTTCATCGTCATGATCGTCGTGACAATGAACACTTCCTTTTCATCGTCATGAGCATCGTGACAATGAACACTTCCTTTTCATCGTCATGATCGTCGTGACAATGAACACTTCCTTTTCATCGTCATGAGCATCGTGACAATGAACACTTCCTTTTCATCGTCATGATCGTCGTGACAATGAACACTTCCTTTTCATCGTCATGAGCATCGTGACAATGACCACTTCCTGTTCATTAACATGATCGTCGTGACGATGAACACTTCCTTTTCATCGTCATGATCGTCGTGATAATGACCACTTACTGTTCATTAACATGAACGTCGTGACAATGGCCACTTCCTGTTCATTAACATGATCGTCGTGACGATGAACATGAAGTATTTAAAACACGTAGAATAAAAAAGGCTTCTTTTTTTGTGCGTGGAGACTTTGTTTTATCGTTTTAATCCAGTATAATTATATTAATTCAATATTTATTTTATTTAAATGATTAAAATCATTACCAATATACTTTATAATACATATAGTATTTTAGTATCCTACAAATCAAACAAATCTGTACTAGGAAATTTTGTTTAAGAAATTTTAATCTAGTTACTGCCAAATCTACAAAATTTATTAAATAATTTAAATTTTTTAAAAAAGAAAATTTATTTGATATGCCATTCACATTTTCCATTTGTGAAAATGAAGCCCCCTCCAACCACGAGTTATATAAGTTTTCATTTTCTTAAAGGGCATTATTTACATCCATTCATCACTACGATATCTTCCCTCAAAATTTCATTAAAACAGAAGATTTCCTTTTAAAAAGAAGTGATAAATTCTTTCTTATTGAAATGGAAATAGCGGTAGAACTTTGGAATGAATACTAATAAATAAAAAAAAAACAGACATTAAAAGATGGAACAAACTTTTCAAATCTACTAATGAATGTTTGGTTTTTAGAATTTTTATAATAACTTTATCCTGCAATATTGATTAGTTAGTAATTAATTTAAAAAGAAACATAAATTAATAATTGAATTATCATTTAAAGTGCTTATAATTATTCCTGTTTTTGCAGAATGACTATAGAGTTTGTTTGAATTTTTTTAAAAAAAAAAGTGTTGCTTATTAGGTATTTGATATTGAATGGATTTGTAAAAATATTAGAAAGATGACGATGAGGCCCTAAAGTAGCCATGTGTCTTGCGTGCTCGCCTCTGGGCTGATAGGTCCGGGGTTCGATAGACAGATTAACATTTTTAGATACATTAAAGAACCTGTAATTTTGTAAATATTTTTGATTTCTAAATCTAAAAACTACTCGCTGCAAATTTTGAAAGCTCTTAAAAAACATACTACTAAAAAATGATTTTCGAGTTTTAAATAGATGAGCGGAGTTAAAATGAACATCAGATGATACATTTGTTGACTTCCTAGAAATACTGTACTTTCATTTATTACCATTCCTAATTAAACAGATGAAGACTTCTTCATCGTTAAACACAGTCAGGGTTGCCAACAATTCTACAGACTTCAATTAACCAGGTTAACAAGTACTTATTATTTTTTAGTTCACTTGCTCTCTGACGATGTGTTGACGAAAGACCTTAGAGCATTGTTTCCAAATTAGTTTCACTGTAGTAAATTAATCCATATATTATATATATATATATATACGAGTTCAAAATCGAAGAAGAGTAACAATAAACAGAATAAACGAACTTACGAACTTAAAGTAAAGTAATGATACTAAGATTCTAAAGTTTTAGCTGTTGCGTCTACAACGTGCTTCGTCTCCCTTCCACTTTTCTCCTGAAGACGGAATGACCAAAAATTTGAGTTAGGAAGTTTGTTCCTTTACTCTGTATGCTACTCTTCTTTGATTTTAAACTCGTATTGTATCCAGTTTGGATCATCTTTCCAATTTTATAGCATATATATATTGAGAATAGAGTTATATAATATTTCCAGCCTTAGTTAGTATAGCACTCCCTTTGGTACCTCTCTGAAATATATATATTGGTATATATTGGCAGCAGATCTTCTCTCAAGCATATTTTATATGTATATATAAAATACATTTACATATTTCATCCATGCCTTCAGTTGTGAATAGAACTTAGACCTAATATCATTTGTAATTTCCTTTGTTCAGTTTATTTATTTAATTGAAGTTTATTTATTCCTTAAACCTGATGATGACTTATGAATGTTGAAAGCTCGTTTATTAGTGTAAGCTGAATATACATTTAGATCATGTTATTAAATTTCTTTCGTTCATTGGACCTATTTACATGGAAATGTCATTGGCGAACCTGATTTATAGTTTACCTACTACAATAAGGAAAATAGCAAGGAGGTTAGAATCTGTTAACAAAGTGGTCGTGAATGCAGAAACTGCGATCATTTTCAATAATATATATATACCAATTAAATGAAACGATTCCAGGAACTAAATAAAGTACATTAACATAAAGAACACACAGAAAAGAAACAAAAAAATCACTACTATTATTTCGATGATGGGCATCATCGAAATATAGTAGTGATTTTCTGTTTTATTTCTGTGTGTTCTTTTTGTGAATATAGTTATACATAATATATATATATATATAAAGATTTCACATAAACGCGTGAAACAACAATCAATGATCAAACCACAATAAGAAATGGGAAAACAAGACTTGTTTTCCCATTTCTTATTGTGGTTTGATCATTGATATATATATATATATAATATATATATTATATATATATATAATAATGTGTGTGTGTGTGTGTGTAAACTACATTAACATAAGGAACTCACAGAAAAGAAACAGAAACTCACTACTATATTACGTATAATATAATTATATAATATAACTTATACATTTTTTCATGTTACTGTAATTAAATTCTGTATTGATATAACCCTGAAGATGTCTACAAATGTAGATGAAACGTCTGCTTAAAAGTTTGTATGAAACTAGTTTAAAACTAAACCAAACCTTGAGAGAAAAAAGAAAAAAAATAGTACACTTATATATTAATTAATATATTTATTTAATATATTAAAATATATTTAATACTGTAGATGTTAATAGTAAATAATTTATAATTAGATTAAAGCACACTGGAGTTGGTTTATAAACTGTTCAAAGATGTTACACATATCTGGGTCAATGGTAAATCCTTTGAGTTCTTTGGAGACCACTTCAACCATTTTGCCATAATCTCCTTAATTAAACTAGCTCTCTCTCTCTCTCTCTATGTTTATCTCTCTCTTTATCTATCTATCTCTGTTAAACACACTACATTCCAATATCATATATGAACATGTTCGTATGTTTATATTACCATAGTAACATTGTTCAACTTGTTTTACTTCGAAATGATATAAATATACCACCTTACGTCTTCTGCAACCTGATAGCATTTATTATATTTTTTTAGGTAAAACTTATATTAAAACATTATATTATAAGAATTATTTTTTAAAAAAAAACAAGCTGTTATGAGATTTTTTTTGTTGATTATGAACATTTCCTGTTCATTAGTTGGCAAATTAATTGCACAGTAGGTGGTTAACATAGCTCTCTAGCAGTGACATAGCAAATATTTTTGCTTCCCCCTCCCTCCCCTTTCGCTGGCCGTTAATAACAATGGTTAAAAAAAAAAAAAAGAAAAAAAAACACAAATTTTGGAACCTCAAAACATATAAATCCGTCAAAATTTCGAAATCGAATTTTTTCACGATCACTATACTTTACTTATAGTAAAGTAAAAAAACTTAATAAAACGACTTTTAGAACCTAAAAACATATAAGTTCGTCAAAATTTCGAAATCGAATTTTTTCACTATCACTATACTTTACTTATAGTAAAGTAAAAACTTAATAAAAATGACTTTTGGAACCTCCAAACATATAAGTCCGTCAGTATCTCGAATCGAGTTTTTTCAGGTTCACTATATTTTAATTATAGTAAAGTAAAAATTATAATGATATAACTTTCCCCTTAATAATTAATTAAGATTTATTAGTACGTAAAATTAAATGTTATATATTCAACGAAACAGTTCGTTAGGACAACATATCAAACGATTACAAGAAAATAACACGTTGAAACCACAGACAATTCATGAATGAAACCAACGCAATTCATGAATGAAACCAACGCAATTCATGAATGAAACTAACACAATTCATTCACTACTTGTTCAATCAGTTGTAGTCTGCTATATATAACTATATATTGTAGGGTAAAAAGCTAATGAAATAGTCTCCACACATAGAATTTTAAACAACACGTTTCGAACACGTGGGATTCTTCTTCAGGCATTAACTAAAAAAATACAATGTCATCAGAGAGTTATCTATAGTATAAAGTAAATGGTACAAAATAAAATAAACATACTGTACTATATACTTTATATACTATATACTTTACCATTTACTTGGGGCCAGGTTAGCTCAGTGGTTAATAGAACCGCCACTGAACTAATAGAACCGGGGTTCAATACCCACTCTGGCCCTCGATTTATTCACGCGGGAGGTGAATAGATCTGAGCACGTCGTCCCTCGGAGAAGGACGGTAAACCATTGATCCCGAGCCTGTACAATGTTAGGTACTCGTTAAAGATCCCTGCTCTAAATACACTTGAGTTAGGCAAAATTTAGGATTTGCACTGTAGAATCAATCTTCATTGTGTGGTATCACAAAGGGCCAATACTCGGCCTACGTGTGTTCCCTTGTGGGACTACCATTGCAACCTAACCTAACCTTAACATTTACTTTATACTATACATAACTCTGTGATGATATTATAATTTTTAGTTAATGCCTGAAGAAGATCACTACGTGTTCGAAACGCGTTGTTTATACTATTAAATTTCTACATGAGAAGACTATTTCATTACCTTTTTACCCTACAATGAGTAAATACCATAAAATAACTGATTTCACTACCTTAGAGAACTATTTATGTTATAGTGTGCGGTTTATATCTGCACTCTTGAGATATAAACCTGAAGAAGAACACTAAGTGTTCGAAACGCGTTATTAGTATTCATATTAAACTTTTTTTGTGTGTAGAGACGTAACTTTTGAAATCCCCAACATAAACAAGCAAAAGTCTCCACACAAATGAAGTTTTATTCTACAACAACGACGCTTTTCGAACACTTTGTGTTCATCATCAGGAAGACACCAATGATATGGGGCTGAAGGGTTGGTCCAGTGAAAACATCTTTCACTTCAATATTTCGACCACGTCGTCATCAGAAGAAAATGAGTTTTGCTTGGCATTGCTGTTTGCCAATAAAGCAGAACTCCTCTTCCTTTTCTTCTTTCTTCTCCTGATGATGAATGAGTTCGAAATATTAAAGTGAGTTGTGTGTTGTTTCTACATGTTATTTTCTTGTAATTTGTGAATATTATGAATATAATATTATATTGTTTAAATTTGAAAACCAAGAATGATTATTATTGGATAGATTAGATCGTTACAACCTATGTGTGAATTTATTCAAGTTAAAAGACAGATACGGGCCAACTTGGATTCAACAGGTGGTCTGATAACATCTGTCAACACTAATTAACCTTTGTGATAACTGTTTTATTGGACTTTTTGATTGTTTAGGTTTGATTTTTTTTTTTTAAAAAAAAAGCTAGATAACAGCATACTATTGAAATATGAACTCTAATTATTGGAAATTATAGAATAATTCTACTGATAAGTCATTAGTTGTGCAATCCGTAATTGTATGGTATTTACTCATTCTGAGGTAAAATGGATAAACAAACAAAAGTTACCACATAAATCAAGTTTTATTCAACAACAACAATGCGTTTCGAACACTTTGTGTTCATCATCAGGAAGTGAAAACATCTTTCACTGGAGCTGTTTCCACTGGACCAACCCTTCAGCACTACATCCTTTGGTGTCTTCCTGATGATGAACACAAAGTGTTCGAAACGCGTTGTTGTTGTTGAATACAACTTCATTTGTGTGGTGACTTTTGTTTGTTTATCCATTTTACCTCTACTGATAAAGTTGATTTTTTATAAAAAGTAAAAATAAACGTGTTTCAAAGAGACAGTGTTCTTTAGGTATATCCAAATAAATATTGAAACATGGAAATAAATTACTTAATAATTTAACAATAAATAATAAAAATAATAAATGAATTTTAAATTAAACATCTGGATTGTTCTACACTCAACTTTACTATAAGTAAACATAATATCAAACTTCTAGACAAATGTTGATTTTATCTAACATGATGTGTTTCGAAAACTCATGGAGTTATCCATGAACACCCAACTCGTAGGAGTATTCTATGACTAAACACTCAACACCACGTCACTAAGGCAGTTGAACTTGAGTATGAACACCAAGTGTTCAAAAATGTAGACGTTTGTTAAAATCTTAAAATTTCCTTCCGTTATTCTAATCATGAGCAAATAACACGTTGCTCGTGAGAATACAACTATATTAATCCATTTTTTTTTTTATAACATTTACCCTCTATAATTGCTACAGAGAAGTTCTATAAAAGTTATTAGCATAGAAGTTTTTAGACTTTAATTAATAATAACAATTTTTGTTTCAATTATAAGCTTTCACATTAATATTACCGTCATTTAAAATGATCGAAAATAATTCAAAAATGCCAATTTTATATTATAATACATAATAATAATTATTATTATACGCACACATATTAATTATAACCTGAAATAACACACATGAAATAACCTGGTTCATGTAGTTTAAGAATATATATGGTCATTGGGATATATATCTAAATTCATGCAAAGAAATTATTAAAGAAACAAGCAGTTGTTCATTTCTTTTACATTAGATTAGTTTGTTTGTTGTATTTCATACTAGCAAGTTTTATTATATTTGTTAATATAATCAGTGTAATGTAATATGTACTTCTGTTGTATGAGATGCAGAATAAAATAAATTTAAACAAAATAAACCTCTTTGTGTATGAATAAACTAAACAAGTCTAAGGAGTAATTATAGTTGTTTTAAATCTTAGTCAAAACATGTTGTGATTAATTCTTCATTGCTTTTCTCTAAAAAGAGGTTTTAATATTATTCTCATCTAATATTAAAAGATATCTAATAATGTAATGCGTAATGACTTGAATGAAATGATTTGGAATAAAAATGTGTTAGCTATAATTAAGTTAGGAAATGTAAACTTCAATTCATGACAATAGTTAAAAGCATTCATTCTCTAAAGATTTTCAATTATTATTACCCTAAGTTACATTAAAGAAAAGAATTGTACTTACATTTGATGTAGTTTTTTTTAATAAAGAAGATATTTAACACAATAAAACAAAGAATGAATAGAACTGTTATAAAACCTCTAAATGATGCGTAGAAACTATTTAATTGGAGGAAAATGGCGCCAATTAAGCATGATATGATGGTTGTAATTCAATCCAATGCCTTCTCAATTATTTCATTTATAATATTATTCTGTTTTTTTTTTAATTTGTGAAATATTTAATCTTAATGATAGTTGTATTAACTTTTTCTTTAAGAAAAAGAAATTTCTGATCAATAAACTAATTTTTTTCGTATTATCTAATCAATTATCAATTCAAGTAAATGCGTTACTCGTTTCTTACCTTAGGTATGTGACGAATGATGCTATTTAACAGATAGCACGATTAATATTAGTACCGAAGGATTTCATTTTTTCATTTTTTTTTTACGAGATTGAGGGTTTGCTTTAAAGATATACCTTTGACGATGATACATCAAGTAAGAACAATGTAATTTCCAAATAAAATATATTAGCGCAATATTTCTACACTATGTTGAGTTGAAACATAGAAATAGACAGTCCACCCTGGGTGGCACGTGCCAGGGGGTGGCATTTTAAGGGGGGTAAAAATAAAAAATAGAAAAAAATTATGAAAAACTAACATTTTAATAACAAGCTATTGTTTTCTTGACCACAATTTACTAATAAACAGTTTTTCTTCTTCTTGGAGTTTGGTCAGGGTTAATATACGGAATCACAGACGACACGTTGGCGAAAAGGTGATTCCGTATATTAACCCTGACCAAACTCCAAGAAGAAGAAAAAGTGATTATAAATAACATTATATTTTATGTAATATATATCATTCTATATTTTAGTCGTAAATATATATATAACATTATAAATCTAACAAAAAGTCTGAAAATTAATACCAAAATCAGTTTTTATGGTTGTAATATGTTTTTATGTTTTATGAATGTAAAACTGTTTTTAAACGAATTTTTCAACTGTATTATTATAAATTAAAAACAAATTTATTTTAAATTTGTAAAAACTAGTTTTTTTTATGTGGTTGAAATTTTAGTATGTGGTTGGTTTTTGGAGTTCTGATGGCTATTGATAAGGGTAAATTGCTTCATGGGTTGCTGGCTTTGTGAATTATTCTGATGTGAATTTTGATTATCTGCGTTTACAATTGTTATTTCTATAATATGTTTTGTTTTTGTCAATAGCTGTTAGAACTATAACAAACAACAATCAACCACAAAAAAAACAATAGAATTGAGACATCGGTAAACAGTGAGGCTATTGCTAATATCTATTGCCAGTATTGGTATAGACTGAGAGATTGTGAGCCCTTTACTCTTCCTGGGAAGACAACAGCGGCTTCATCGTTTAGCACAGGCATGGGCAACCTCCGGCCCGCGGGCCACATGCGGCCCAGCACGTGTATTTGTGCGGCCCTCGGAGATTATCTGGAGACTATCTAAATATTAAAAGTTCTTTTCCTTTGTTGGTTATTAAAAAAAGCTCACTGTAATTATGGTGAGCTGTAAATATTAATTTTATATTGGAAATTACAACAAGAGAGAGAGAGAGAGAGAGAGAGAGAGAGAGAGAGAGAGAGAGAGAGAGAGAGAGAGAGAGAGAGAGAGAGAGAGAGAGAGAGAGAGAGAGGGAGAGAGAGGGAGAGCGAGGGAGAGAGAAAGAGAGGGAGGGAGAGAGAGAGTGGGAGAGAGCTCTATAGCAACAGATGTTTAATTTTTTCATATAAGACGTACTAATCTTTTGAAGATTGCTTGTGATCATTGTTTATCATAAGAAAATATTGAGATATAAATAAGAATATAGAATAATATGTATTTCTAAATATTCATAAAAATACATTATACATATTAACTGTATACAAGGTGGTTAGAGGTGGTTAGACCATAGTCGTATATCGAAATACCACAGAAATTACCATGCAACCCGCGGTCACTTGGAAATTATATAATGCAGCCCTCAGTTCACAAAAGGTTGCCCATACCTGGTTTAGCATCTAGGCTCAACAGAACGACAGTTACAGGACTATGGCTTGCTTCGTCCCTGTAGTGAAAAATTGTTTGTCTAGTTTGACAAAGGCCCATAAATTAAAACTAAAATTTTTAAATAATTGTTTAAGTGAAAAGGTAATATATAAATCTCTTATTCCTAAATGTTTGCTAAATATTTGTGAACGCCCTTTTGATAATTTTCATTCTTTGTTCCTAAAAAAAACATATTTATTTGTACCGGAGTGATGTGAAATTAGCCTTCGTTGATTCAGTGCGTAACAAAAGTCATCTTAATCAGCTCATCCCTTCCGATTGGAGGAAAGTAGTATTTGATTATATTTATTGGCAACTTAGAAAGGTATGTAAAAATTTTTCTAAAGTACATAATAAAAAACTTCAGAGCTTAATTGACAATAGCCCGTGGAATAAAAATAAAAATAAAAAATTAGTTCTTAATTTATCAGACAGAATATTAGATAATAATGCAGTAGCAGCATTAGGATATGGTTTAAATTTTGTTCCTAAAAGTATTAGACAGGAGCTAAATTTATTACCTATGAAAAATCAATGTTGTTAAGAAATATTATTGAATCGTTTCTAATTAAATTTAATAGATCTAATATTATAAACATTAGTAACGGTCTCTTCAAACTTGATACTTTCATCACGAGGGCAATAGCCTCTTCAAAGAGGGTTGACAGCTAGCGGATAGTTTTTTACTTTTTCTTACTGTACTCCTTTGTTTCCCCAAACATCCCTTTCTGGACATTAGTCCTTTCCTGCGCTTTCACCCTTTTAAAATACCACTCTTCCCTCCCACTCTTCTCAACTCCTCACCAGATGTTTTCTGCATCTAGTGTTCAGTTGGGTTTTTGACTATGACGAAGACCACTTGTTACGGTTGAAAGATTTTAGTCTTTTTTTCCCATTTCTTATTGTGGTTTGATCATTGATTGTTGTTTCACGTGTTTATGTGAAATCTTTTTATATATATATATATATATATAATATATATATATATAAAGATTTCACATGAACACGTGAAATAACAATCAATGGGCAAACCACAATAAGAAATGGGAAAACGAGACTAAGACCTTTTAGCCGTAACAAGCAGTCTTCGTCAGAGTCAAAAACCCAAATGAAAAACTTCGTCAGAGTTTTTTCACAAAAAGAACATACAGAAATGAAACAATGTAACGAAACAATAATTACACAATATTACATTTTACACTGGGTAGTTTCAGGGTTTGTTTAATTCTTTCAAACTTGGTTCCAGTGTAAAACGTATTTTATTTCTTTTAACATGTTTTTTAATTTAAATATAATTAACTATTTATTTAATTTTTTATATTTATTTTGGCTATAAAACGATTATTTTGTTGTCAAATAACACAAGTAATGAATGCAAAAATTATACTTGAGAATCCCGGCGTATTGTGGAAAAATTTCTACAAAACTTTGTATAGAATCATAAAAAATCTGCGAAAAGGGAACTGCGCTATTACGAGGGTTTTACTGTATTACATTATTTATGCATTGGTATCAGTTTCATTTCTGTGTGTTCTTTTTGTGTATATAGTTTATATATACATAAAGACTTCACATAAACACGTTAAACAACAATCAATGATCAAACCACAATATGAAATGGGAAAACAAGACTAAGATCTTTCAACCGTAACAAGCGGTCTTCGTCAGAGTGAAAAACCCATCAGTTGGGTTTTTGACTCTGACGAATATATTGATAAAAGTATCGACCGTGGAATAGAAACAAAATTAAAGTTTATCAGGACATGGTCAGTTCTTCAGAGTTTAATTTGAGTCTGAAGAACTGACAGAGCCTCGATAAACTTCAGTTTCGAATATATATTTGTAAATTTTGGCAGAAGTCCTTCCTTGACACATACATTATTGAAAATAGCACCAAACTTAGCTGATACCTGTTTCTTAACTCTAGTCATTAGGACGAGAATAACTTTTTGAGTGAATTATCTGGTTTATTATATAATAAACCCTTGCAGGGAGTAACTACTCAGAGACCACTCACCCCTCAGGATTAACGGTCTGATTTTCTTAAACTTAAAGAAAAACAACTCCTACTGTCTTTACATTATATATATGTGTAATAAACCAGAAAATTCACCCAAGAAGTTATTCAGGTCCTGATGATGAATGTTGATCATTCGAAATATGTCGACTATAGGAGATGTAGTTTATTGTGTAGACGAAATAACGATAGTGTTATTTAGAAAAGTTGAGAAACTTGTTAAGAATCGGGTATCAGCTAAGTTTGGTGTCATTTTCTTTAATATATATATACTCGTAGTTTACACAGGAAAGAGAAAAACAAATAAAGACACACACAAAGACTCACAACGATATTTCGACAGTCGTCGTCATCGGGCAGAAGTAGTCCCTTTAAGTAGCTGAAGCTAACTCATATATATATACTTCATTAAATATCTTGCCTACATTAAGTTTAGTATGTTTCCTACATACCTTTTCAAGGTTTCGAATGCTACTTTTCCATCTTTGTGGTATCATATAAATCAACTCACCGATTTTTTTATCTTTAAATGTATTATTCATATTACACATGTCCGACGGTTCGGTCAACGTTGACCATTCTCAAGGATTCTATATACAAGGTTTTTTTAACAATTCTAATAAATACTTATTTACAATAACAATTACATCACTTCTATCAAACATAACTAATAATAAAATATACTTTTTAAAAAACACTACCTTAGTTTAGTATGTTTCCTACTTTTAATGAAGTATGTTTAAAAGAAGGTCTGCTCCCAAAGTATACCAATATATATATATATATATATATATACGTTTCAATTTTTTAACTTCTTTTTTTCTTGTTCTTTTTTAATCTAGTATCTTCTATTTATTTTAATCTTTATTAATCCATTTAATCTACTAATCTATTTATACTCGTATTACTGACTACATCATTGATTTTGTTTAACATGTCACTTGGCCAACTCCTTTTCCAGTTGAATCCTGTTAGCAGGAGGTTAGTTTGAAGGATCGAATCTCTCAGTCTAAAGATCGTGAATGCCCAGATTGGGGTTCACTTTAATGATACAAGTTTGAAAGAACATCTGCTGCCTAGTTATACCAACCATAAATACCGGTGCCATTTTCAATAATGTGTGTGTCAAACAAGGACTGCTACCAAAATTTACGAATATATATATACATACTCGTATATATATACTGGAGTATATATATATATAGTCCATATACTATATATATATATATATATATATATATCCGTATATATGTATATATATATCCGTATATATATACTATACTCGTATATATACTGGAGAACAGTATTTCAGTATCAATGAATACAATAACAAACTAATTTAGTACATATACATGAACACATAATAACAGTTTATCAGGACTCGGTCAGTTCTTTAGGTTCAAATTATACTCTCATTGCCAACGTTTCGGTTTATATTTAAAACCTTTTTTTATAGTAAATACCTATGGAAAAGGTTTTAACTAAAAACCAAAACTTTGACAATGAGAATTGTTATTTGAACATGAAGAACTGACCGAATCCTGATAAACTTTTATTTTGTTTCTATTTAATATTCGATATTCTTATCAATATTTATAAAGACATATACAAACATATCTATAAACACGGAACGTTATCATCAAAAAAACGATCCAAAAGGACAACAAACATTTGAGAATAAACTATAGGTGCACAGTAAATAGAGAAACCTGCTTACAGCCTCCAATCGTCGCTTCACAAATACGCTTAAGTCTCCTGACCTACCCTCTCCTGATGACGGTTCAACCCAAAATTAGAGGCTGTAAGTCTGTTTCTCTATTTACTGTGTTACCTATAGTTTATTTTGAATCATATTTATAAACATTATATATATATATATATATATCATATTATATATATATATATATATTTATATATATATATTAGAATACTTGGCAGCAGGTCTTCTCTCAAAATATGTTGTTAAAATTTGCAGCAGCTTTGCACTCACTACTTTAAGCTGGACCTTAACTTTAACCTGCGCTCTGATTGGTTCGAATTAGTCAACCTGATTGGCATTTAAGCTGTTTACTACAAGGCATGTCTTACCTGAAGATGACCAATGTTCCTATGGTCGAAAGCTCGTGTAATATGAGGATGTCTCTAGGAAGACTGCTGTGGCAACTGCAGCCAGAAGAAAGATAAAATCGCCGAAGATCGAGGCCACCAGCTTAAAGTTAGTGAGTGCAGAAGCTGTCTGCAAATTTTAACATATATTAATATATTATATATATATATATATATATAATATATATATACATTGAATTGAAATCAGACGGTCAAAACGGACAAATAATTAAAGTTACAGCTAGAGAACACAAGAAAAAAGACGAACACTCACGAATCTCGATAATTTCGGCGTCTTGAGTTTACATCGGCCAGTGCACGCATTTACGTCTCCGTTCCTTCATTCTTTCTCCTTTTATTTTCTTTCTTTCTACTCTCCTGAGGACGGCAAGACGCCGAAATTATCGAGATTCGTGAGTGTTCGTCTTTTTTCTTGTGTTCTCTAGCTGTAACTTTAATTATATTATATATATATATATATATATATATATATATATATATATATATGTTCTATTAAAACCTATGCCTATTTCAATTTTGACGCATTTTCGAATTAATTGAAATAGGCATAGGTTTTAATAGAACATGTATCAATGAAGGCCTGCTCCCAAAATATACGAACATATATATATATATATATTAGGGCTGTTCTGAATGGTTAGATATTAGTTTACCTTTGATTATTATTTTTTGATTATTATCCTTTCTTTTTATCTTAAATTATTATTTTTACAACTTTATTCCAATCATCCTCATTATTATTATTTAAGTATCTATTATTAAGTATATATTATTTAAGTAGGATTTATAGTTCCATCATAAATAGTTAAAGATGCAATGTTATCTAGTTTATATTTTTAAGGATTGTTAAAATAATAATTTATTATAAATGTATTATAGATATATATTATGGTGATACATATTATAATAGATATATATTATAATATGTGTATAAGTATATATGTTTATATATAATGGTTGTACTAAAAAAACAGTGGTTCAATAATTTGTCGCTTGGAACAGCACATGTAATGACAGTTAACGGTTGTTTGTAAATGTAACAGAACCAAGCCTTCAGTAAGTTCTTTTTTCAATTTGTTTATGATGTTTTTAAAGTAGAAATGAAAAAATGTCCATTGTTTATTGTTTTTTGTTAGTTTATAGCCCTGAGGATGTCTTGAAATAAAGACGAAACGTTGGCAAAAAGGTGATTCCATATATTTACCCTGACCAAACTCCGAGAAAAAGAAAAAGTGTTTTGTGAATATTTTGTTGTCAAGAAAACAGTACCGTATTATATATATATATATATATACATCCAATTAAATGAAACGATTCCATGAACTAAATAAACTGCATCTACATAAAGAACACACAGAAAAGAAACAGAAACTCACTACTATATTTCGATGTCCTCGTCATCAGGAAGATAGAAACGAGTCGCTCCGCAGGCAGACAACGACTATATATATATATATATATATATATTCGTAAATTTTGGTAGCAGTCCTTGTTTGACACACACATTATTGAAAATGGCACCAAATTTAGCTGATACCTGTTTCTTAACAAGTTTTTAATAATAATTAATTAATTATTATTAATTAATTAATAATAAACCAGATATTTCACCTTAGATCTTATTCACGTCCTGATGATGAATGTTGATCATTCGAAAGATTTCGACCATAGGAGATGTACTTTATTGTATAGACGAAATAACGAGAGTGTTATTTAGAGAAATTGAGAAACTTGTTAAGAAACAGGTATCAGCTAAATTTGGTGTCATTTTCAATAATGTGTGTGTCAAAGAAGGACTGCTACCAAAATTTACGATATATTAATATATTATATATATATATATATATATATATAGTCATTGTCTACCTGCGGAACGACTAGTTTCTATCTTCCTGATGACGAGGACATCGAAATATAGTAGTGAGTTTCTGTTTCATTTCTGAGTGTTCTTTCTGTCAACATAGTTTATATATATATATATATATTATATATATATATATATATCGATAAAAAGATTTCACATAAACACGTGAAACAACAATCAATGATCAAACCACAATAAGAAATGGGAAAACAAGACTAAGATCTTTCAACCGTAACAAGCGGTCTTCGTCAGAGTCAAAAACCCAACTGAGATGGGTTTTTGACTCAGTTGGGTTTTTGACTCTGACGAAGACCGCTTGTTACGGTTGAAAGATCTTAGTCTTGTTTTCCCATTTCTTATTGTGGTTTGATCATATATATATACTTGGTGCTGAATTGACGTTTTGACCGTTCTAAAACTTTGTGAATCGCAAAGGCATTGAAAGTTCACCCACCCCTACCTTAGTTGGAAAGAGTTAGAGAGAGAAAGAGAATTGACTTGGGATGGGCAAAACAGCTGATAATGACAGCTTCAAGGTCACGACTGCTGCTTTCCTCCCCCCCCCCCTCGACATACATCCCCTCCCCTCCCTTTCAACTAGGTCAGACTGACTGACTGGCAGATCTAGTCATCTTGCATCAGCCAGATGCCATCCCCTCCCCTCCCATCAGTCTGTCTCTTTCTTACAACTTCACCTGTTCTCAACTTCCTTTAATATCAACTTTTTTTTCTCTTTTTTTTTTTGTTTTTTCAGTCTTATTAAAAGTTTATTTTTACATTTCTACATGTTGGGTGACTTAAAACATCATTATGTATTCAGCTAACATTACTGCTTCATGCTAAATGATTTTTAATCATCGAATTTTTAACACTCGTGAAAATTCTTTTTATGTCAAAAGCCATAGATAGCCATGTTGACTTGACTTGTTCATATTGGATTAACGTAGTTATGAAACATCGGACATAGCTATCATTTGGATGGGTTTTATTTGAATAACTTTGAATAACCTTCAAAGGCATCCCATACCCAAACAATATTTTCCAACAGAACTCAAAAGACTTTGAAATGGATTTCTTGATTTAAACATGTTTCTTACATGACATATCAAATTTAAGAGCTACTTTCAACACTTTAAAGTTGCTGTCTCGGCCCTCTGTACTTGTGACAATCTCAGAGTTTAAACACCCGGATTGCCTTCTCTTAGCTTGTGCCTCCTAGATTGCATCATATTCAGATAACTGCAGTCGTACTTGGATTAAACTGGCTCCCAAAGAAAACTATACTCTTATCCAATGTACTTCACTGTTTCAACAAGTTCATAAATACCAAAGACCTTGAAAAATTATCAACAATTCATAATTATAGCAAAAGGAGATGTGTCATGTGAAAGAAGAAGAAACATTGTTGAAAGCGCCCTCATAAAAGGCTTTTTAAGAGCTGAGTCAACACTAAGCCCAGGCCTTTTTAAATTAGATGAATTTCTAATTGAAGGAATCGTTAAAAAATCAAGACTATTTCTAATGTAATAGAGAAATATACTGTCAATGATGCCTCTTATCCAGCTTTAAATCAAAACCATAGCCTACCCACAACTTGATTCACTTTCTAACAAGTGAAAGAAAATACAAACACTTGTATATGAAGTTGTTAACTAACATGACTTTTATTCATATATCAAGAGCTGCTTTCAACGCTTTAAAATTGTTTTCTCAGCCCTCTAAACTTATCACAATCACAGTTGCTATATATTATAATATAACGAATTTTCATATATTGATATTTAGTAATATATTGTAGATATGTATTTTGATTTCATTAAATATTAATGTCTGAATGTTAATATGTTTAATTTCAATGTTAATGTTCACTAATTAAATAATCAATTATACTACACATATATATTAAAAAAATGGAGCATGTGAAAATATCATAATAAACTCCCTCCAAGTAGAGGTACTACTTGGAGGAAAAGAAACCTTTGAATATTGGTTTATATGGTTTCTTTAATGTACAATAGCGGATATATCATATAAATAACTGTTTTCTTACCCTGTGTGTTACTCTTCTTGAATTTTAAACTCGTGTATATATATTATATATATAGTTCAATGTAGAAAAAGGAACATCGAGAAATTAAAAGCACACTCTTACAGTCTCTAATTTTCGGTTTGAACCGTCTTCAGGAGAGATAGGTGAGGGAAACCAAGCGCACTGGTTCAGAGACGGTTGGAGACCCCAAAAAAGTGTAAAAAAAGTGTGGAGACCCCTTGAAAAAAGTGTATAAATATATATATATATATATATATATATATACAAGATTTCACATGAACACGTGAAATAACAATCAATGATCAAACCATAATATGAAATGGAGAAAAAAAGACTAACAAGCGGTCTTCGTCAGAGTCTCGAAAACCCAACTGAGGATTTTTGACTCTGTTGGGTTTTTGACTTTGGCGAAGATCGCTTGTTACGGTTGAAAGATCTTAGTCTTTTTTTTAATTATATATTGTGGTTTGATCATCATAAATATATATATACTAAATTGAACGGTCCAGACGGACTTATAAAACGTTAAATT
This sequence comes from Hermatobates lingyangjiaoensis, assembly GCA_026182355.1. Lineage (NCBI taxonomy): Eukaryota > Metazoa > Arthropoda > Insecta > Hemiptera > Hermatobatidae > Hermatobates > Hermatobates lingyangjiaoensis. The sequence continues at coordinate 25,908 of JAPFBL010000778.1, forward strand.
ACACAAACACGACACAGAAAAAAGAGAAAATACACACTAAATTTAATATTTCGAAGAATTGTTCGTCATCAGGAGAAGACTAGGAGACAGGGACGAAGTGAGAGAGATCTCCCCAGGTCTTATGTCATATGTTTTTTTTCTTCACAACTAACCATTTTGGAATTCCTCCATTGCCAAGAGCAGACCAGTGCTATTATATAAATATACTATCTTATAGCATATGCTCTTTCTCATTAGCTATTTCAGGTCACATCCATTGTCAAGAGCAGACTGATATCATTATATAAATATACTACTTTACGTGATACGCGTTTTTCTCCATAATCAACCGTTTCGGAACACCTCCATTATCAAGAGGAAACTAATTTATAATAAGAATAAACTTGCAGAGTTGTTACCAATAAAGGGGTTGAATAGAACACTCGAAGTAAAATGTTAAAAATATATCATTTATTTGCACCTTATTATTTTTAGTGATGTATTTCATATAATATATTTTAAGATAAAAATATTATGTTCATATTTCCTGACTGATGGCGTCTAACTATGAATATCGACTATTGAAATATTAAAAATAAACTGGAAGTAGCATTAATATTAATTCATTGCGTGAACAGAAGGGGTGAAAGAAATGATGTTTCATTTTAGAAAAACTTTTTATTCGTTATTCAATTATTGACCTTTTAATACTGGGGGAGTTTTTTATTAATAATTGACCGCCGTCCTTATATATGCTACAGGTAATGTTTGAAATGTGTGATTCTATAGACTTCCCAGGTATTATATGCAATGAATAAAAGTAGGCAGCAATGCATGAAAGGTTATATAACTTCAGACATTTAGAATGACAATTCCAAATATCGGCTAAATATAATATATACATTTATTCCTGACGTCAATAAATGGTGAAGTGGTTCGTGCAATATATTGGCAACTGTAATGAGTGTGACAGAGAATTGTTTCCACTGACTTGGAATTTCTGAAAGAATTTTAAAACAAATATACGCTTGATCACAATCAAAATTAAGCCCTAGGTTAGGTTGCAGTGGCAGTTCCACAAGGGAACATACGTAGGCCGAGCATTACCCCTTTGTGATACCACACAATGATGATTGATTCTACAGTGGGAGTTTTAAAATTTTTGCCTAACTCAAGTGTATTTAGAGTAGGGGATCTTTAACGAGTATCTGACATCGTATAGGCTATGGACTTTGACGTCCTTCTCCAAGGGACGACGTGCCCAGATTTATTCACCTGCCGTGTGAATAAATCGAGGGCCAGCTGGGGATCGAACCCCAGTCCTATCAGTTCAGGGGTGAGCACGTAACCACTGAGCTATCCTTACCCCTCCATTATTCCCTAAGAACGTACTTAGAATTGAAGATATTTTCTGACCTCGAAATTCCTTCCCAATTAATTGGAATTTTCTCAGACGTGAAGTAGCTGTCAAAAGTTCGTCAAATGTATGTTCAAAATAAAATGCCAAAATGTGAAATGTCCTTGTTTAAATAATTTAATTCAAAATGACATTGAAGTCTGTCATGCTGTAACAAGTAGGGTAATACCTTACTTTTTATAGACAATCTTTTCTTATAGACAATAAGAAAGGCATATGTTATATTTTGTACACCTTTTATTTTTCCTTTACTATAAGTAAAGTAAAAACTAGTGAACGTGAAGAAATTCTATCTCGAGATTTTGACGGAATTACATGTTTTGAGGTCCCGGAAGTCGTTTTATGAAGTTTTTTCGATCATGTATGTGTGTGTGTGTGTGTGTATATATATATATATGTGTGTGTGTGTGTGTGTGTGTGTGTGTGTATGTGTTGGGTGGGTAGGCGAGTATGTATCCAAAGTTTTTGTGGCTATGTTACGGTTCAAAATTTTTGATCGATCAAATTGATATTTTACACAAAATGGGTCTCATAGTGTAGATGAGTCCTATTGTTTGGGAGCAATTATGCATGATGGGAAAGTCACGTTTTTGCCAAAAACCTGTTTTTAAGCAACATTTTTTTTTCCTAAAGTAATAATTCTGGAGTTTTCAAATTTTGGCATGATCTTTAAGACTACAAAAGCAACAAACGAAAATATCCTCAGATTTTTAAAACAACAGGAAACATTTTTTTTTTTTAATAAAATGTAAACATTTCGACTCATAATTGAAATTGAAACTTGTGAGAGCGATACAAGACATACGGATCAAAATGAAACAATACCTGTAAATAGAACTTTATATGGAAAATGAGTTGTGATAATTTTTATCAAAATTATATTCACGGAATTCGGTTGTTCGAGTATATTTTCTATTTTCAGCAATTTTTTTGTTAACGCTAAATCCCTTATTAAAAAACCATGAAATTTTCCAAAACAATTAAAAAAAATTAACAATTTATAAAAAAAAATCACGTAAATTTCTTTACAGCAAAGAGCAATAACGCTATAAAAACTGCTTGTTTATCCTAGACTAATGAATAATCTGCTATACTTGTCGAATTATTTGATACTAATTTACAGGTTTTACATTGGCTTAGAAAATTTTTGAGTGAATCCACTGAAATAAAATTAGTCTTTAGAATATTGTAAATTGATCTGAATAATAGATTTGTTGTCTATAAATATTTTGTTCTTTCTTACGATTAGAAATTATTTCCTGATGATGATGAATGATAGGAAAACTCGTTGCTTTGACTGAGTATATATAATTTATTAATTTATGCCAAACTATATTTATATATATATATATATAAAATGAATATGTAAAACTCTTTAATATTGGTATGAATAAATCAGTTTTGGTTTTCTATTAACTTATTTTTTTTTATGTTAATGAAGAAGTGAGGAATAGCAATTGCTGACATCAAGGCACTGTCATAAATAATTTTCTAACAATTGGAATGTATGATCAGTTTTGTAGTGGGAGGTGGGTGGGTGGGTGATGGGTGGTGGCGGGTGGGTGGTGACGGTGGTGGGTGGGTGATGGGTGGGTGGTAGGTGGGTGATGGGTGGTGGCGGGTGGGTGGTGACGGTGGTGGGTGGGTGATGGGTGGGTGGTAGGTGGGTGATGGGTGGGTGGTAGGTGGGTGATGGGTGGTGGCGGGTGGGTGGTGACGGTGGTGGGTGGGTGATGGGTGGGTGGTAGGTGGGTGATGGGTGGTGGCGGGTGGGTGGTGACGGTGGTGGGTGGGTGATGGGTGGGTGGTAGGTGGGTGATGGGTGGTGGCGGGTGGGTGGTGACGGTGGTGGGTGGGTGATGGGTGGGTGGTAGGTGGGTGATGGGTGGTGGGTGGTGGGTGGGTGGCGGGTGAAGAGGTATGAACAGCGAGTCTTCGTGCATTGCAGGTGCATATAAACCTGTGTATATATGTGTATATAACATTCAATCATCAAACCACAATATGAAATGGGAAAACAAGACTAAGATCTTTCAACCATAACAAGCGGTCTTCGTCAGAGTCAAAAACCCAACTCTGACGAATTTTTGACTCAGACGAAGACGGCTTGTTACGTTTGAAAGATCTTAGTCTTGTTTTCCCATTTCATATTGTGGTTTGATCATTGATTGTTATTTCACGTGTTTATGTGAAATCTTTTTAACCATGTGTATATAACATATACAGGGGGTCAGGCAAAATGATCTGACACATTTGTAGGTTAAATAAAAGGCAAATAAAGTCAATAAACAATAAACTGTTTTTATTTTCAAAAATAACAACACTTTTTTTTGTTTGTTTACTTTATTTGCCTTTTATTAAACCTATAAATGTGTCAGTTCATTTTGCTTGACCCTGTATAGTATTGTTCATTATAATGAGGAGAAAACAACAAAATCGTATCTCACTGAATCTCTATGATTATACTATTTCTTGTTGGAGCAATATGACGTCAAGGCACTGTCATAAATAATTTTCTAACAATTGGAATGTTTGAAACTTCGATTGATTGATTCAATAATTGTGCAATCTGTTATAGTGTGGTAATTATTTAGTTTCGTATATTGGGGAACGTATTATGTCTCCATAAAAAAAAGTTTTTTATAAAATAAAACTAAGAACTCGTTTCGAACAGTTTATGTATTTTTTTTCTTTACGTTTATCATAATCAATAAAGTAGGTTATGCTGAGTTAGGTCGCAGTGGCTGTCCCACAAGGGAATATACATAGGCCGAACATTGGTTCTTTGTGATACCACATAAGAAATATTCCGTGACATTGGGACTCTTAAATTTTGCCTATTTCAAGTAGCGATCTTTAATGACTACCTGACATCGTATTTCATAGTAGGGATCTTTAAGCAGCAACTGGTATCCTACATGCTCGGGGCCGACGGTATATCGTTCTATCAGAAGTACCTCCTATCAGATTTATTTACCTCCTCCGTGATAAATAGAGGGCCAGAGTGGCTTAGATTATGTTAGGTTATCAGTAAAGTAGGTTATGTTAAGTTAGGTTGCAATAGATATACCACACATACAGGCCGAACATTAGTCCTTTGTTATACCATACAATAAACATTCCATGACATTGGGACTCTTGAATTTGGCCTATCTCAGGTGTATTTTAGAGTAGCGATCTTTAATCAGTGCCTGACATCGTACAGGCTCGGGACCGACGGCTGAAGATTCTCTCTGAAGAAAGCTCAGATTTATCCGCACCCTTTAATGAGTACCTGACATCGTACAGGCTCGGGACCGACGGCTTAATATTCTTTTCGAAGAAAGCTCAGATGTATCCGTGACCTTTAATGAGTACCTGACATCATACAGGCTCGGGACCGACGGCTTAATATTCTTTTCGAAGAAAGCTCAGATGTATCCGCACCCTTTAATGAGTACCTGACATTATACAGGCTCGGGACCGACGGCTTAATATTCTTTTCGAAGAAAGCTCAGATTTATCCGCGACTTTTAATGAGTACCTGGCATTGTCAGGTAATAACAAATACATGTATTATTTCATTAATTACATATTCTTTAAATTGAGAATATAAACACCGTAGCAAGGATTGATAACTTATTAATTTCCAAAGTTTTTTTGCTAGTCATTCGGTTTAATAATATTATTCCTTTACTGCTTTTAATCTTCATTATTTTTAGGCATACATTTATAGTTATTCAGAAATGATCTAATAATTATTGTATTGTTTTATGATGTCGATACGATGAAAGTATAAAAATAAATCCTTGAAACAATTTTTATTCAATGCTAGCGCACCCTGTGAGACTGAGCAGGAAATTACAAAACGATTTATGCACTATCTGTGAGACATTATTAAAACTATAAATAGCTGAATATGACAAGTCGTGGTTGTGAGGGTGTCTTGAAAAGATAATTGTAACATTCGGTATTAATTAATAATTAATTAATTAGGTAAACTTAATTGCTTTTGCTTATTTAGCTTTCCAAATTTAAAAAAGAAACAATTTCCTAAATAATTTGACTTTTAGAAGAAAATTAAGAAAAAGAAAAATTAATTTGGCATTAATTATTAATGAATCATTAATTAATTATTTAATTAAGCTTTTGCTTATATAGCTGTCCAAATATTAAAAAAAAAACATTTTCCCAAATAATTTGACTTTTAAAAGAAATAAAAAAAAAAAAGAAAAATTAATTCGGTATTAATTATATAAACCTAATTTCTCTTACTTATATAGCACAATTAATTTTTAAAAGTAGTATTTTCCTAAAGCATTTTGACTTTAAAAGGAAATCAAAAATAAAAATATATGAAAGTATCCTGTACATTTATACATGAGATAAAACCGTAAACAAAATAACAACTGAATGATATTTCTAGGGTAAAAAGCTAATGAAATGGTCTCCACATATAACAATTTAATCGTATAAACAACGCATTTCGAACACGTAGTGTTCTTCCTCAGGCATTAACTAAAAAATACAATGTTATCAGGGAGTTATCTATAGTACAAAGTAAATATAGTACATATATTGAAATAAGGAAGAGAGTCCTGCCTAAAATAAAAAAGATTTTATTTTATTTTATTTATATTTAATTTGTAATATAGATAACTCTCTGATGACATTGTATTTTTTTGTTAATGACTGAGGAAGAACTCTATGTGTTCGAAACGCGTTGTTTATACGATTAAATTTTTATATGTGGAGACAATTTCATTAGATTTTTACCCTACAATGAGTAAATAGCACATAATAAGTGATTGCACTATGTTAGAATTGAGTTATATTTCTTTACGTTACAAATTTTAATTAACAATTAGATTCCGAGCAATATGCAAACAAGGAATGGTCCCTCACCTCTAACCACCTTAAACGGACTTCTAATTTTCTCAGCTTTTTTCTTAATTTTAATAGCTTAAAATATCTTATTAATCATTGTTTTATAAATGAATAAAAACAATTAAATAATTTAAAATATATGTAATGCCTTGAAGTCATCAATAAAATATTGATAATCCAACAAAATAATTTATTATTGTTTTTTCAATAGATAGGAACAATGTTGCCAACCTAAGCAAACAAAGTTGGTAACTTACGATAGTACTACTATCTAGGAGAAAAAATATACTTAAACAATATCCTTTTTCTTTTTTCTAATGACTTCAGTGTTGCTTCTTAGAAATAGTGATGTTAATATATAGTTAGAACAAGAAACGTCTGCTTAAACACAGTGCTGCCAATCTAGATATGTTGGAAATACATAGATGTTAGAAGGTAGGTAGCAGTGGCTGTCCTACGGAGTGGACATAATAGGGTAAAGAAGAGTCCTTTGCGATACCCACACAATGAACATTCTACATTGGGAATCCTATATTGTGACTAACTCAACGAGTACCTGACATCAAACAGGCTCGGGACCGACGGCTAATACTATATTTACCGACTAACTCAATTGTATTTAGAGTGGTGGACTTTAACGAGTACCTGACATCAAACAGGCTCGGGACCGATGGCTTAATATTATAATGACCATCTAACTCCATTGTATTTAGAGAGCGGGTCTATAACGAGTACCTGACATCGAACAGGCTCGGGACCAACAGTTCAAAATTAAAATAACCGACAAACTCAATTGTATTTAGAGTGGGGGTCTTTAACGAGTACCTGACATCAAAAAGGCTCGGGACCGACTGCTTAGTATTATAATGACCAACTAACTCTATTGTATTTAGAGTACGGGTCTTTAACGAGTACCTGACATCGAACAGGCTCGGGTCCAAGGGTTCAAAATTAAAATGACCGACTAATTCAATTGTATTTAGAGTGGGGGTCTTATCGAAGAGGCTCGGGACCGAAAGCTTAAAACTATTTTGATCGACTAACTCAATTGTATTTAGAGTGCCGGTCATTAACGAGTACCTGACAACGAACAGGCTCGGGACGGAAAGCTTAAAACTATTTTGACCGACTAACTCAATTGTATTTAGAGTGCCGGTCATTAACGACTACCTGACATCAAACAGGCTCGGGACCGAAAGCTTAAAACTATTTTGACCGACTAACTCAATTGTATTTAGAGTGCCGGTCATTAACGAGTACCTGACATCAAACAGGCTCGGGACCGAAAGCTTAAAACTATGTTGACCGACTAACTCAATTGTATTTAGAGTGCCGGTCATTAACGAGTACCTGACATCAAACAGGCTCGGGACCGAAAGCTTAAAACTATTTTGACCGACTAACTCAATTGTATTTAGAGTGCCGGTCATTAACGAGTACCTGACATCAAACAGGCTCGTGACCGACGGCTTAATATTACAGGGTGGCCACAAAGTCACGCACCAATGTTAATATTTATTTGTTGTTAATATAATTTTTTCATTGTTTATTTCAGATCAGACATGCCATTGACTATAGAGCAGCGCGTAGAAATAATTTTATTATCTTGTCGTGATGGTGCAACCAACAGAAGTGTTGCTGAGCAATTCAACAGAAACCATCCTCATGAAAATGTGTCACACTTCTGTCGGTCGCTTAATCAACAAATTCAGAGAAACTGGTGCGTGACTGGTTCCACGAGAATTTCGAAAATTGGATCGGTCGAAGAGGTACGGTAGAGTGGTCGCCTGACCTATACCCGATGGACTTTTATTTCTGGGGTCACATTAAGCAAATTGTTTATTCAACGAAGATTCGTGATTTGGAACATCTGAAGAGTCGTATTTTTGATGCTTGTCTTCAAATTGCTGGCGATGCTGATTTACTTACTGAATCGTGTCTACAGGAACTTTGAATTTCGTATCGGCCTGTGCATAGCTGCAAACGGCGAACATATCGAGCATTTGTAAGACTTGTAAAGAACTTTGAATTTGAATAAATGTTACTACTATAACTTTTTTCATTAACATTGGTGCGTGACTTTGTGGCCACCCTGTATATTGACCGACTAACTCAATTATATTTAGAATGCGGGTCTTTAACGTGTACCTGACATCGAGCAGACTCGGGACCGACGGCTTAAAATTATTTTTACCTACTAACTTAATTGTATTTAGAGTGGGGGTCTCTAACGTGTACCTGACATCGAAGAGGCACGGGACCGACGGCTTAATATTATATTGACCGACTAACTTAATTGTATTTAGAGTGGGGGACTTTAACAAGTACTTGACATCGAAGAGGCACGGGACCGACGGCTTAATATTATATTGACCGACTAACTTAATTGTATTTAGAGTGGGGGACTTTAACAAGTACTTGACATCGAAGAGGCACGGGACCGACGGCTTAATATTATATTGACCGACTAACTCAATTGTATTTAGAGTGGGGGACTTTAACAATTACTTGACATCGAAGAGGCACGGGACCGACGGCTTAATATTATATTGACCGACTAACTCAATTGTATTTAGAGTGGGAGACTTTAACAAGTACTTGACATCGAAGAGGCACGGGACCGACGGCTTGATATTATATTGACCGACTAACTCAATTCTATTTAGAGTGGGAGACTTTAACAAGTACTTGACATCGAAGAGGCACGGGACCGACGGCTTGATATTATATTGACCGACTAACTCAATTGTATTTAGAGTGGGAGACTTTAACAAGTACTTGACATCGAAGAGGCACGGGACCGACGGCTTGATATTATATTGACTAACTCTCGTGTATTGAGAATAGAGAACTTTAACGAGTACCTGACACGGCATAGGCTCGGGACTGACGTAGGCTGAGCTTCCTCTCCAAGAAATAACATGCTCAGATTTTTTCAAAACCCTAATGAACGAAACGACTGGGAGAGAGTATTGAACCCCGGATCTACCACGCAGTGATCGCGTGCCACTCGACAACTCTGACCCCATAAAATACATTAGAATTAAGATATTTCATTCAACTTTATAGATATTAAATTTTACAGATGAATCTAACCGCCGAAGTGATGCACGTTTAAAAATACAAATAATTTTCTTATCAATTACAGTGTACCCAACATACATACAAGAAATACACTAAACTGAAGACATTTTTATTAGCATAAAACTTGATAATTCATTATAAAGTAAAAACAATAATCTATTTACACAAACAGTGTTGCCACCTAAAGAATGTGAAATTTTCTATAATACTGCAAAGCTATAAAAAACATGTGTTATTACAACACAATGTCAGTGAATTTGATATAAAAATATACCAAATAAAAATAAATGATATTTATTTTATTCAATTAAAGTAATAAAAGAAATACTATCATTTAAAACGTAGGAACTCCATTCAGTTGGGTCATGGAATGCTCAGGGTTTTTTTTTTTAAGTCAGTCGTTGTTGTTAAACCGTACAAGACAGTTTATCAATATATGTTTGTTCTCCGTTTTAGCAATGGTTTAAGGTATTGGTTTAAGGATGACTTCATCATGTTCATGGGTGACTGGCATGAAAAGGAATCGTCAACATTTGATCATGCTTCCATGACTCCCTTGAACTCGGTCTATGTGCACAAGAATGACTTGTCAACTCTAATGGCCAATTAGAAACTTGACTTTGAACTTGTCAATCTCTTTGGCTGACTTTGTCACAATGATACAGCATCTTTTCGTAACTATTGTTAATGACACGTTATGATAGCTTAGTTTACATTCTGTAAACTAAGTTTAGGCATAAGTAAGTGACTGTAACTAAGTAATTACAGTCTGTAAAATTACCCACACACATACACACACACACACACACACACACACACACACACACAACACTCCACACACACACACACACACACACACACACACACACACACACACATACACACCTACCCAGACACCATGCACTCACTCTCTCTCTCTCTCTCTCACACACACACACACACATACACACACACACACACACACATATATATATATATATATATATATATATAATATATAAAGATTTCACATAAACACGTGAAATAACAATCAATGATCAAACCACAATAAGAAATGGGAAAACAAGACTAAGATCTTTCAACCGTAACAAGCGGTCTTCGTCAGTTCGTCGTGTTCAGTTGGGTTTTTGACTCTGACGAAGACCGCTTGTTACGGTTGAAAGATCTTAGTCTTGTTTTCCCATTTCTTATTGTGGTTTGATCATATATATATAACAGTAATGAATTGTCGACCGTGGGACAGATATGTAACATAAAAAGGATAAATCAGGATGCGGTCAGTTTCTTCCACTTCCAATCAAACTCTCATTGCCAACGTTTCGATTTTATTCAAAATCTTTTTCAAAGGCCTACAATACAAAGGAAATTAAGAACTTAAATACGTACATTTTTAACACAAACAAAAAGAAGTATATTATGAAAAACTAAATATAATCATGAGTATTAGGATAGCGACAAAAATAAAATAAAAAGAAGAAACCTATCTAGAAAAAATTACAATGAACTTAACAAAAGTAGGAATATTTGAAAATGAACAAACTATTACAGATTACATTACTAAAACAATATGGAAGGTTAAACTATTCAAATGACAATCATTAACAACCATCTATGCACAGCTGGTGAGCAGGTAACTATGGAACAAAATCTTCCATATTTTGTTCTTCCATATTTGTAGTAAAAAAAGCTGTTATTAAAATAGAAGGCCAAACCCTTGAAAAAGACTGACAAGACACGACACAATGAGACCAAACGACCACGAAATGACGTAAACAGACAAACCACATAATAATAATAATAATAATAATAAAAAAAAGTACAGACATTTACTTACTGACCCCACCACCACAGCAGGACAATAATTCAGCAGGAGTAGGTCCGTGACCTGGAACTGCTAATACAACGTGCACAACAGTGCGCAGAAAGTTGGTCGTTAGTAAAAAAGTAAAGTATATATATATATATATATATATATATATGTATATAACAGATTCAATAATATATCGACCGTTTGATAGAATAGGTGTGTTCTCTAATCGGAGTTTGGTCAATTTTCGAGGATAAAAAATCAAACTCTGATTGCCAACGTTTCGGTTTTATTTAAAACTTTTTTCATAGGCAGAAGTAAGAATTTTTTAACTAAGAAAATTATTACTTCTGCCTATGAAAAAGGTTTTAAATAAAACCGAAATGTTGGCAATGAGAGTTTGATTTTTTATCCTGGAAAATTGACCGAACCCCGATTAGAGAACACACCTATATATATATATATATAGTCGTTATATATATATATATATATATATATATATATATATATATATAATATTTATATATATTTGTTGAAAAATAGGTAGAATAGAAATAAAAGAAGAGTGTATGGAAAGTGATGATAATGGTGATCGATATTTGTAAGAGTGGGGGGGGGGGGTGGTGAAATAGTGAGAGGGTGAGTTTTAAGGGGGATGTTTCAAATAGTGGTGTTTAGAAAAAAAAAGAAGGGATATATTGAACTGAGGTATAGGGATTAAGGGTGAGTGCTTAGTCATGGATTATATTATAATGAAAAGTGATTTGAGTTATCTCCCTTGAAGGGACAGCTGTAAAGGGCTAAAGGGTGTTTAAAACTTTCTTCCCTCTAGGGTGATATCAATAAATTAGTGAAAACTCCAAAGCTAGATACACAACATATATAAATTACATTATATGCCAAACCGTGTGTGTTTTAACTTAGATTAAGATATCTCAAACATTTAACCTATATAACTTTTAATTATAAGAAATATTTCTTTTTATAATAAACAAATTTAAATTATTCAATGTAATTCGGGTTTTTATATATTATTCTTTTATCCAAACAAGTCACCTAATTTTTTTTTTTAGTTTTTTTACGTCTTCACACAAAAGAGCATTATGCTGAAATTAACAACGCGTTTCAAACACTTAGTGTTCTTCTTCAGGTTTACATCAGAACTGTTGAAATTCCCCATCATGAGTAAACAACACACTATAACAGATTGCACGAGTAATGAATTATCATTTTTTTTTTTAGTAGTTTTCATTTTCAACTTTTGTTTTTTTTTTAGACTCCATTCAGAACTGTAAAACTTCTTGAGTTGGGTTAGGTTAGGTTAGAGCGGCAATCCCACAAAGGAATATACATAGGCCTAGGTTAGGTTAGGTTAGTTTAGGATAGGTTAGGTTAGGTTAAAGCGGCAATCCCACAAAGGAATATACATAGGCCTAGGATAGGTTAGGTTAGGTTAAATCGGCAATCCCACAAAGGAATATACATAGGCCTAGGATAGGTTAGGTTAGGTTAGTTTAGTTTAGGATAGGTTAGGTTAGCTTAGGTTAAAGCGGCAATCCCACAAAGGAATATACATAGGCCTAGGTTAGGTTAGGTTAGTTTAGTTTAGGATAGGTTAGGTTAGGTTAGGTTAAAGCGCCAATCCCACAAAGGAATATACATAGGCCTAGGTTAGGTTAGGTTAGTTTAGGATAGGTTAGGTTAGGTTAAAGCGGCAATCCCACAAAGGAATATACATAGGCCTAGGATAGGTTAGGTTAGGTGAAAGCGGCAATCCCACAAAGGAATATACATAGGCCTAGGTTAGGTTAGGTTAGGTTAAAGCGGCAATCCCACAAAGGAATATACATAGGCCTAGGATAGGTTAGGTTAGGTTAAAGCGGCAATCCCACAAAGGAATATACATAGGCCTAGGATAGGTTAGGTTAGGTTAAAGCGGCAATCCCACAAAGGAATATACATAGGCCTAGGTTAGGTTAGTTTAGGTTAAAGCGGCAATCCCACAAAGGAATATACATAGGCCTAGGATAGGTTAGTTTAGGTTAAAGCGGCAATCCCACAAAGGAATATACATAGGCCTAGGATAGGTTAGGTTAGGTTAAAACGGCAATCCCACAAAGGAATATACATAGGCCTAGGTTAGGTTAGTTTAGGTTAAAGCGGCAATCCCACAAAGGAATATACATAGGCCTAGGTTAGGTTAGTTTAGGTTAAAGCGGCAATCCCACAAAGGAATATACATAGGCCTAGGATAGGTTCGGTTAGGTTAAAGCGGCAATCCCACAAAGGAATATACATAGGCCTAGGATAGGTTAGGTTAGGTTAAAGCGGCAATCCCACAAAGGAATATACATAGGCCTAGGATAGGTTAGGTTAAGTTAAAGGGGCAATCCCACAAAGGAATATACATAGGCCTAGGATAGGTTAGGTTAGGTTAAAGCGGTAATCCCACAAAGGAATATACATAGGCCTAGGATAGGTTAGGTTAGGTTAGGTTAAAGCGGCAATCCCACAAAGGAATATACATAGGCCTAGGATAGGTTAGGTTAGGTTAAAGCGGCAATCCCACAAAGGAATATACATAGGCCTAGGATAGGTTAGGTTAGGTTAAAGCGGCAATCCCACAAAGGAATATACATAGGCCTAGGATAGGTTAGGTTAGGTTAAAGCGGCAATCCCACAAAGGAATATACATAGGCCTAGGATAGGTTAGGTTAGGTTAGTTTAGTTTAGGATAGGTTAGGTTAGGTAAAGCGGCAATCCCACAAAGGAATATACATAGGCCTAGGATAGGTTAGGTTAGTTTAGTTTAGGATAGGTTAGGTTAGGTTAAAGCGGCAATCCCACAAAGGAATATACATAGGCCTAGGTTAGGTTAGTTTAGGACAGTTCAGAGGCGAGTACGTTAACCACTGAACTAATCTAGCCCCCTACATAGGCCAAACATTGACTCTTTGTGATACCACTCACTGATGACTAATTCTATTCTGGACGCCCTAAATATTGCCTAACTCAAATATTTTTAGAGTAGGAATCTTTAACGCGTACCTGACATCCTACAGGCAAGGGGCCAACGGCTTAACGTCCTCTGCCAGGAACGACATTCTCAGATCTACTCATCTCTCATGTGAATAAATAGAAGGCCAGAGTGGGTCAGAGTAGATACCTACCAGTCCAGAGACAGGCACGTTGCAACTCGACTAACCTAATGCCCAACTTCTTGAGTTAGTTTTCATGTGTCAATAACATCCTACAACATGTGGATACATAATATTATTATTAATATAATAAAGTTCGTGAGTTTGTTCGTTTGTTTGTTCACCCATTTCCCGTAGAGATAGAGACCTGAAATTAAATACATATTATTTATTACCTAAATAATGTTAAATAGAAGAAAATTGTCACTATATTTCCATAATTGGAGCCAGGGTAGCAAGTGTCTTGTTTTATTGATATTACCATAGAAGTTGTTAAGAACAACCAAACCTCAGTCATGCTTATTCTTTTGTTCGAATTTATTTTATTTAGTTCCTGGAATCATTTTATTTAATTGGTTGTATATATATACATATATATTTATGAAATGATATTTCAAAACAGTGGCCTAAAATCTTTCAGAATTTTTTTCTAAATTTACTAATTAATAAATAATAGCCTCAGCTCTACTGAATCTGTTTGATTTTATTTTAAATTGAATACAAAAGTTTTATAGAACTGTTTTAATGAATTGCACAAATGAATTGGTTAATTGGTATTGAGAGGATAAAAAAAGAAACAACTATATTTGTCACTTATGAAAAGATATATCTCTAATTAGTGAAATCAATTAATTAATTAATTAATGACGTCATTACAGATGGTGAAAAAGAAAGACAAAAGAAGGTTTAATGCAAATACTATTCAATGATTTTCGAATAAAGCGGGGGGGTTTTTTATTCTCTTTTAATTATTTAACTATTATATAGAATTAATTAAAAATATATTTTACAAAAATATATATTGGAACATGAGTTTACAAAAATAGTCCGTTTCAGAAAAGCTTTCATTAGACTAATATTTTAACAGTTGAATAATGATTCGGTTTAAACTGACCTTTCTCCAAGTATAGTATTACATTTATAAATAACAAATTCAATAATATGTCAACCGGTTAATTTTTTTTATTGTTTTATTATATTACGACTACCCTTAGAGGGATAACAAGTAATACTGATCCATGGCACATGAAAGAGAGGTTAAAGCAGCGTTTCCCAAAGTGGGCGGTACCGCCCCCCTGGGGGCGGTAACGCAAAAATATGCGGTTGGGGGGCGGTAACGCAAAAATATGCGGTTTGGGGGGCGGTAACTAAAAAATAGATGGTTGGTGGCGACAGTGTAGCTAATGTAGCAGCTGGCTACATACTTACACCGTCGTCACAAACTGTTGGCGGTAACTATCAAAAGCCATACAAGTAATAAAAATTAGAAATAAGAATTTCAAAAGATATGCCGCTCTTTTACCTGAGGATTAAGAGGTCAGCCCCGGTCGAAAGTAAAAGAGAGTTTTCGGTCAAAATAAAGGGAATAAAAAGATAAGCTGCTCTTTCACGTATGTCCTATGGATTAAGAGGTCAGCCTTGATCGGAAGTAAATGAGTTTTCGGTCGAGATAAGAATAAAATGATCGTTACCTATATAAATAGTAGACCATCTCAATTCTGTAAAGATAGATTGTGGCTGTAGATTGCATGACAGCTAGAGGATGGTTTTTTTTTACTCTTTCTTACTGTACTTCTTTCTTTCCCCAAACATCCCTTTCTGGACATTAGTCCTTTTTTATGGGGTAGGGGGCGCTGGCAGGCTATTCTAGAAGACAAGGGGCACTGGCAGTCTATTCTAGAAGACAAGGGGGCACTGGCAGTCTATTCTAGAAGACAAGGGGGCACTGGCAGTCTATTCTAGAAGACAAGGGGGCGCCAGCCTGAAAAAGTTTGGGAAACCCTGGGTTAAAGAGGGGAGAAACCTGTTTTGGTATTATTCAGCGCTCCCAGCTTATTCAGCCATATCGCTGAAAACAACAACAAAACAGACTGATGACTTTTTTACGTAAAAGCTCTTTTGCCACAACTCGGGAGCAACAAGCTCTAGCCTAGGATAGAGGCAAACAAAACCTCCGAGATACACCCGAGGTGGACCACGCGGAGGCGAGCTTCCACGACCCTACATCACAAAAAAAAAATAAAAATCTTATAACAATTTAATAAAAGCAAAGCAAAAAGTTCCCACTAAATGAAAAATATTCTTCTTAATAAAATTTAAAAAGAAGCATATTTCTTGATATTTTTTAACTTCTAACACTTAGTCTTATGCCACAAAACTGGAAAATAAACTCCCGTTATTTTAAGGGAAACATGAAAAGGAAAACAAAAGAAAAACAAGAACATTAACATTTCTCATGTGTATTAGATCTTAGAGAACCAGTGTATTCAACATGATATGGACATTAGCCAACATGAAGGCCACTTGGGGGCAATACTGCTTTCCTCTTGCATCTTAGATTTGCAGCATAAACGAATTTAAGAAATACAGCCCTGTGCTTCTTTAAAGCGTTTCTGTATGTAGATTCCACGAACTCACCCGTGTTGGATTCATATTCATATGGAGAAACCACCCATTGGTAGTAAGTACTCCATATACATAGATTGTTCAGATCTCTTGCAACTATTCTTGACGAATAGATCTCTAGGCCAACATCTTTTCAGCCTTCTCATTGGGTTGGTAGGAATCTGGTTGGATGATAATTACTGAATAAAAGGGTTTTAAAACACAAAATCATATAATAATTGTAATGTTAAAAATTTACAAATAAAATATCGAATATATTTCTTTTAATAATAATTTTTATCATAATTTTAATACATGCTTTAAAAGAGATTAAATAATAAAAAAAAGAAAATATTTCAACAAAAATATAAGATAGAAATAGAAATACAAGAAAACACATTACATGAAAATATATGATTTGTTTTGTTTGGTTTGTTTTTATGAAAAAGGTTTGTCATGAGTCGTATAAAAGGTAGAAAATGAAAGAAAAGGATAAATTTATAGGCCAGAACGCTTGTTAGAGGGTTCGAGAGAACCTGTAGATACTGAAGAAACTAAACTGCCATCTGCTGAGATCCTTTAAGATTTGAAAAAGATATACCGTAAAATAGAAAAAAATGCATCTGTTTATAATAAATCAACTGCCATACTCATATAACTCTTAATAGCTTTTAACATCTATTGACTTTAATTGGATAATTGTTTCGACAAATAATAATGCATTAAAATTAATTGCATTAACTAAGACTAATTCATAGTTACTTATTATTAAGAATTAATTAGATAATAGAATCAAGTGTTATTTTCTCATCATTTTGTTTAATTAATTAGAATGATATCTGTAAAACTGATTCTTAATTAGCAATCATTATCAATGACATGGACAACACAATCACGTTTTAATTAGGCTCTTTAAAAGTATTATAGTAATATAATACTATAGTATTATAGTCATATAGTATTATAAAAGTAATATAGTGGTATTATGAGTAAATATCACATAATAACTGATTGCACTACGTTAGAATTAAAAACAAGTATTAATTGGTTTCATTATTTATAATTAATTATAACATTCATGTAATAAGGATAATTAAAACTTAATTATGTTGTTAATATCATTCCGTATTTGTATTATGCATTCATAATTACTAGTCATTATCAAATAATTGCACAATAGAATAAAATTTTAATGAGGATTAGTAATTAATCTCAATGATGGTGCACTAATGCCTAATTATTAATAATAATCAATGGCTTATCAGAATAAAGTTTTAAGTAGGCTTATTATTCATATTTAATTAGTCGGAATGATATTTAATTATTTATTTCTAATTACTAATTATTATAGCAGAAAGCGTGTAATAGTTGTAAATTTGTTTTTAATTCCTGCTGTGCATTCCAAAAAACATAATTCGTTAAAAGCAATTCTAAAACACATTCATTTCTTTCTTTTTATTTAGTTTCAATGAAATAGATATTTTTTTACTTGCATTTATAGTTTTTGTGAAATATAATATAATGAAAAAACTGTTGTAGGGTCAAGAATTTCATTATTATTAACTTTTCAATGGAAATAAAAGTTTTTGAAACCCCCTATGTCTAATAAAATAGAATAAATAAGTTGGTGAGTAGATGTCTGTGTGTGTGTGTGTGTGTGTGTGTGCGTATTGTGTGTGTGTGTGTGTGTGTGTGTGATGTGTTTGTGAATGTGTGTGTGTGTGTGTGTGTGTGTGTGTGTGTGTGTGTGTGTGTGTGTGTGTGTGTGTGTGTGTGTATATGTATGAATATCAATGATCAAACCACAATATGAAATGTGGTTTGATCAATGATTGTTATTTCACCTGTTTATGTGAAATCTTTTTATTTATGTATGTATATGTGAGGTCAGTCAGCTAATATTTATATTACAGCGGTGTCAAACATACGCCCCGTGGGTCGGATCGGTCCCACATGGGGGTTCAGTAAGACCCATGGAATAAATCTGCATTATTATAAAAAAAAAAAGAATAATTTTCTTCAGAGGTAAAGTGTTTTAGTACGCGCAAACAACAAGAAAACAACATAGAGGTGGAACTAACACAAGGAGGTGGTAGCGCTGAATGACCGGTGGAGGAAAAACCCTCGGGGAGAAATCCCCCCTCAGAAATCCTTCACCCCCCCCCCCAAAAAAAAGAGAAAATGAGTCTATTTTTTGACTAGAAGAAGTTTATTAAACCAATACTAAATTATCAAAAATATATAAAAGCTCTGAAAATTTAAAATAATTTTTACAAGTAATTATATTTATTTAAACAAAAACTAGAAAACACCACAGTGTAAACATGCTGAAGCAAATCAAATATGTCACTCAAAAATAATGAAATAAATTAAAACAATAATAAATATTTTTTTTGATATAAGAATGATAAAATCGTTTCAGAGAAATAAAATACTTCCAAATAAAAACAATGTAAACAATAGTGCCAAAGTATAATGTCTTAATGTCAAAGTTAAGTTTCAAATCGTTAACTTAGAATGCACAGAATCCTAGATCAAGTAATCATATTCTTTTTTCTTTGGTTTATATCGCCGAATGGTAAAATATATGCATACATACATAATGAGAAAAGTTTAGCATTAGTTTATCTTTAATATTCTCTTTTGAGGGGGAGGTTCCCCATTTAAACACATTTATTTTGTCAATCATGATCGTCTCAAATCATGTTGCACGTATAAAATTTAAAAATTATAAATTTCAGCAATATTATAAAAGATAAATAACAATTCTGGTGTTCTGTTTTTTTTTTCAATATAACGAAATTATTTTTATAGTCACGTACACGTCGTATAATTTAAAAGACCACATACTGCTTGTTTTATTAAAACTCGAATTAATTAATCCAATCAGATTTTTAATCTAAAGGATTAAGAAAATACATGAATACAATGAATATATAAATAAAAAAAAAATGGTATTTGGTTAGATGAAATATAGCCTGAATCCTGGTTTATATTATTCAAAAAGTCACGTTTACATTTTACAAAAACAATTTCCTAAAGCGATACTAAATTAATTTTTGAAATAATATAATCAATTTTGCTTATCCTGTTGATTTGGATTCACAAGGTGATAGCATATGGTAAGTGAAATCCATCAAATCAAATCATTGGGATGACATGCATCGTTCTGTTACACGGACAGTAATCATATTACTTCAAAACAATATAAAGTCATTTTGAAAATATTAAAATTATATCAAATATACGGAAAAAATGGATATTGTTAAATAGAAAAACTTTTTTAATTATATAATTGTATTATTAATGACGTTCTTACTATAATAATGACATAGAGTGGTACCTCGGTTTTCGAGGTACCACTATTTCCTCACTATTTGAACAATTCGACCAAAAAATTCGAGCTAAAAATGCTTCCGAATTCGAACAGATTTCGGTGTTCGAACACTCAGGCTGGGAACCAAAAATAGCCGAGTGGAGCCAAAACGTACGCAGCGTCACCCTGTATGCAATCACACCGCTGTTCAAAAGGTATCTGAATGATACAAAATGGTTTATATTACTTCCTTTTTATGTTTATTCTATATTATGTACACATTTAGGTCTTTAATGTTGTTTAGATATACGTTTTCTTAGTAGTAGTAGTAGCAAGGCGGGTAGATCTAAGATCTGGCAAGTAGGCCAGCCAAGTGGGCCCTTTTTGCCTTCCCCATGTATCCCGGATCCTACTCCTAAGAGAATCATCCTGATCTTTCTATATAGATCAGAAGGTTTCTCCATTCCATTTCCCTTAGCTTATCTATATTTATAGTCCTAGAACCTAAAATATGAAGTCTAAGGAGACTATCTGCAGGGCATTCAGCCACATAGTGGACGGAGGTTTCATCTTCTTCCCCACATTTTTGGCAGGTCGCGCTGTTTGCTATACCCAAGATATTAATGTCTTCTCAGTCTACAGTGACCGGTGAGAATTCCAATAAGATTTCTCAACCTTGTTCGACCTAGACTAAGGAGAAACTTCTTACACTTTATACTAGGACCCAAAATATACAGCTTGGCCTGTCTGTTGCCCGGACAGTTCGGCCAGCTTTTCTTCAAATTCTCCTGCAGCCAGGCATTTATAAGATGATACGTTTTCTTAATTTTTTAGGTATTTTCTTCAGGTAAAACGGATTAAAATACTTACCATTCTTTCATATGGGAAAAAATGTTTCAGTTCTCGAACAAATCGGTTTTTGACCAACAAACTCGAACGAATTATGATCGACAACCCAGGTACCACTGTATATACATCTCTCTCTCTCTCTCTCTCTCTCTCTCTCTCTCTCTCTCTCTCTCTCCTTTATCTGTATTTCTCATCTTTCTTAGATGAGGTTTTGACTTAGTACAGTCTTAAAACTTTCTTAGAACTTACCTAGAACAAGAAAAGACGCTTGACTTAAAAGTTTTCTCTTTCTGTCTGTTTCACACACACACACACACACACACACACACACACACACACACACACACACACACACACACACACACACACACACACACACACACACACATACACACACACACACACACTAACACACACACACACACACACACACACACACAAACACACACACACACACACACACACACACACACACACACACACACACACACACACACACACACACACACACACACACACGACACACACACACACACACACACACATACACACACACACACACACACACACACACACACACACACACACACACACACACACACACACACACACACACACACACACACACACAGAATTTTCAAATTCTCAAGTTCATACAAAATATTTAACAGAATAATTGAAAGGAACAAATTTCGAAGAGTGTGAACTAATTTTGTTATCAGTATATTGCTTTTTAATGTTGTTTCTGTCTATAAAGTGAAACTTTGAACACATCTGAAGTAGACGTAGAGGTAATTTTCTTAGAAGACGTGTCAATGACGCAGCAGTAGTGAATTTATTATTCACTTTCCATCAGTTAAGTGTCCTTTGAGAATGTCAAATGAGAAGAAATGTTGGCGGAGATTGCTTCAAAAAGAGGTTTTGAGATTGATATTAACAATGTTTTAGAATCTAATGTATATGAGTCATAGACACTGTAGTTATGTTCTTACTGAGTGAGGTGGAAACTAGGTTAGCTCAAAGGTTAATGTACTTGCCTCTGAACTAGTAGGTCTGAGGTTCGATACCAGTTTGGCCTTCGATTTATTCAGGTGAGAGGTGAATAAATCTGAACACGTCGTCCCTAGGAGAGCACGTTAAACCGTCGGTCCCTTAGCCTGTACAATGTCAGTTACTCGTTAAAGGATCCCAACTTTAAATGCACATGTATGAGCCAAATTTAGTACTCCTAATGTAGAATCAACAGGCAATATGGCTCCCCTATTACTAAAATGGGTGCCAAATAATAAATGAGCCGCAATTTCCACATATACGAGAACAGCACTAATAGGTGAAAGCCTTATAAGTGTGGACTTTGGAAAACAACATCTCACTCAGTGGTGTAGCAAGGGGGGGGGGGGGTTATTTTGAAGCTGTAAAAATTGAAAATAAAAAAAAAAATTAAAATAATAAAAAAACTAACCAAAAATCTTTAATTTTATACCAAAATCAGTTTTTAAGGTCGGAATTGTTTTTATATTTTTTTTTATTAATAGTGTTTTTAAACAGATTTATCAACTGTAATATTTGCAAAATAAAAAAATTATTTTAAATTTTTCAAACTA
Source organism: Hermatobates lingyangjiaoensis (assembly GCA_026182355.1). NCBI lineage: Eukaryota > Metazoa > Arthropoda > Insecta > Hemiptera > Hermatobatidae > Hermatobates > Hermatobates lingyangjiaoensis. The sequence continues at coordinate 48,412 of JAPFBL010000778.1, forward strand.
CTTTTTAAAAGGGATTAAAAGTTTATTATATTTGTTTACGGATCCAGTTAATTTCATTGAACTATTTTTTTTTAAACGATTTGAACTATACGTTTTTGTTTTGAAAAATCATTGGTTAGAAGTGGTTTCTTTGATGACGGCCCCCTTATGTATATGAATACTGTAATGAGATGAAAGTCTAGGACTAATAAAAGTAGTCTAAAATTAGATCCTTTATTGTGATTCTATGAAAATAAATATTGCGAGATCTTCCTGGAATCTTGAAGGTTACTGAAGTATCAACGGCCATAGGGGTTGTGGGGGGGGATCTTACGACCGCACCGGATGGCGAAAATAGTTGCTACTCCATTCTTCTTACTCACTTCAATATATGCTTATTGTGCCAAGCATTATTCACTCACTCTCTTAGATGCATATGCAATAAGGATCAATCATACATTTATCACTGATCTCTCTCTTCTGTCTTATTGTCATTTACTTTCTCATTTCAATTTACCTTTTCTTTCTAGCACACGCGCAAAGAAACACATTCTACTTCTCGATATATTCCTCTCTCTTTCATCTCCTCACTCATTCACACACATACAAACACATAGTTAATTACTAATTTAGATAGAACAAAACACATACACACACACACACATACCTGTTTTGATTTGTAGTCATGTTTCTCGGCCTTTCGGCCCAATCCATGAACAAAGCAATTACAGATCGATGCTTTTTTACGTGAGACCCTTTAGCGATATGAGAAGGCACACCACAGTCCTCTTGGAGGAGGGATGCGACCGAGCCCGCTCATGTGCCCAAGGTGGACCTCGCGGAGGCGGGTCCCACGACACCACATCACAAAATATATATATATATATCTAAATGATTAAACCACAATAAGAATGGGAAAACAAGACTAAGATCTTTCAACCGTTACCCGGGGTTTTTGACTCTGACGAAGACCGCTTGTTACGGTTGAAAGATCTTAGTCTTGTTTTCCCATTCTTATTGTGGTTTAATCATTGATTGTTGTTTCACGTGTTTATGTGAAATCTTTTTATATATATATATTAATTTAAAAAAATATTACCGTTGGATGGCTGAGTTTAGGGTATGAACCTTTTTCTTTTTCCCAGTTGAGTATATGAAAGCCAAGAAGTGTTTCAATACTTTTCCTTGGAGCAGGCTTCTGTATAGCTGTTCATTAAATATTCCAGCCTGGATCTGTAGTCTAAACCTTTGTAGGTCAAAGAAGGGGCACTCCTCTAGGAGGTGGCTCACTGTCTCCGGGTCATGGTCACAATCGCACATGGGGTTATCAGCTATTTTGAACCTGTGCCCGTGAGCACCTGACAGATCCAGTGATCAACCACAACAGGGCTTGCCTTCAGCCTTAACTGGACGTCGGGGAAAAAGCGGAATGTCCACCGGCCAGTAGAACCTTGGGTCCACCTTTCATTCCAAACGCCCAGTGCCCATCGTTTCAAGATTTCTAATTTCTCTCCATGGTCTGCATATCCATAGTTCAGCCATAGTGGGGCGAGCCCCCACACACAGACAATGCACACACACACACATACACACACACACACACACACACACACACACACACACACACACACACACATTTTAACAAATGATTCTGCATATTTCTTTCTATCACCCTCTAAATATCTGTTGGGTCTCTAAATATGTGTATATGTAAAAATTGATGATGTCACACTCTACTAATGTGGTTTCTTATTTTTTTCAGGTATAGACAAAAATAGAGGCAGGGTCAAATCATCAGAAACGACTGGGTGTACAGAAGACAAGTTATGTCAGCGAATCTGGTAATATAATCACCAAATTTGTTCAAACATACAAACATCTACAATCGGGTTCACATCATCAGAAAGGGGTTTGTATATAAGATATATTTGATGATGTTATACTCTACTAATGTGGTTTCTTATTTTTTTCAGGTATACACATAAATAGAGGCAGGATCACATCATCAGAAATAAGTTTGTATACTGGAAATGTTTGATGATGTTACTATCCGACAGACGTACACACATCTATAGGCATTCTCGCATCATCAGAAATGACTGGGTGTACAGAAGGCGTGTTATGTCAAAGCCATCTGGTAATGCGATCTTCAAATTTGTTCAAACATACAAACATCTACAATCCGGTTCACATCATCAGAAAAATGTTTGGATATAAGAGCTGATTGATGATGTTACACTCTACTAATGTGGTTTCTTATTTTTTTCAGGTATACACACAAATAGAGGCAAGGTCACATCATCAGAAAGGGGACTGTATACAGCAAAATACATGAAGTTGTCATCAACAAATATGATTTTCTAATTTATATCTGATGATATACTAGATCTTTCATTATCTTTATGTCGTAAATCATCAAAAAAGACCGAAAAGTTGGTTTTATATATTTTTTTTTATTATTTAAGGTATCAATCGATTAAATGGATTTAGCAAGTAAATCTTTAGATATAATTTTCCAAAGCACCTACTGTAAGGCATCTTATACTACTTTCTGTTAGTGCTTTGATTGTTGATTCAAATCATTGATAATCTTCACACTGGCGATTTTTAATCAAATATTTAAACAAATACTGCAAGTCTACTAGATTTGTTTTTCTTTTACTTCACTATTTATAATAAATAAAATGGAAAGAACAATTTCTCACGAACGTCTCCGTATATGAGTTTGCAAGAAAAAAGGAATAATTTTATTATTCCCTTTAACATCATAAAGGGAAAACATCCCGTCATTTTTATTATTGATTTATTTTTTAATTAAAGCATGCCTTACTACCTCTTCAGTAAAGATATTAAAAAATAAAATAAAATATCTTCAAAACTATTTATTTATAACAAAAAAAATTTTAAAAAAGCAAGATATTTCTAAGAATTAAACTGGGTTATTGTTAGAAATATGTTCAATATACTTTTATAAATTGATCCAGTGAGAAAAGTAAAAAAAAATAACTACTATCACAACAGTAATATTAAGGAAATTACATTACACACACACACACACACACATATATATATATATATATATATATATATATATATATATATAAAGACTTCACATAAACACGTGAAATAACAATCAATGATCAAAGCAGAATAAGAAATGGGAAAACAAGAATAAGATCTTTAACCATAACAAGCGGTCTTCGTCAGAGTCAAAAACCCAACTGAAGTAGAACTCTGACGAAGACCGCTTGTCACGGTTGAAAGATCTTATTCTTGTTTTCCCATTTCTTATTGTGGTTTGATCAATGACATATATATATATTTATATAAATTTTTGTAGCAGTCCTTCTTTGACACAGACATTATCGAAAATGACACAAAATTTAACTGATACCTGTTTCTTAATAAGTTTCTCAATTTTTCTACATAACACTCTCGTTATTTCGTCTACACAATAAACTACATCTCCTATAGCTGACATGTTTCAAATGATCAACATTCATCATCAGGACGTGAATAAGATCTAAGATGAATTATCTGGTTTATTATGCATGCAAAGTGAAGACAGTAGGGTTTTTTTGCTTCAACTTTAAGAAAAGCTGGTCGTTAATCCTGTGGGGTGAGTGCCCTCTCGGCCTGAGTCGCTACCTGCAAGGGTTTCTGGATGCCTTTGATGTGAATTTAACAGCCTCGAAACACGGCTACTGTTTTCGAGGCTAAATTTTGTATCATTTTCGATAATGTCTGTGTCAAAGAAGGACTGCTACAAAAATTTATATATATATGTCATTGATCAAAGCAGAATAAGAAATGGGAAAAAAAGACTAAGATCTTTCAACCGTAACAAGCGGTCTTCGTCAGAGTCCTACTTCAGTTGGGTTTTTGACTCTGACGAAGACCGCTTGTTACGGTTGAAAGATCTTATTCTTGTTTTCCCATTTCTTATTGTGGTTTGATCATTGATTGTTATTTCATGTATTTATGTGAAATCTTTATATATATATATATTCGTATATTTGGGGAACAGTCCTTCATTTATACATGTGCGATTAAATTTTCTGCCCACTTTTGTCTTAATTAGTTTTTTGGATTTCTTTTCCAAATCTCGAAGGCTTACTTTAATTTCTTTGGGAACTAGGTGTAATAACTCACCATATGTTTTGTTGTCCATTTTTTTATTTTTACCGACGTTTCGGTCTTCTTCGACCATCTACTGGGTGATTTTAGAACACATACTATTTTAACCAATTTAACATTTTTAACAAAAACTAAATTTTAACGCTCGACTAACAAAATAAAAATGTAAACAATTAAACTGGCAGGTTGCAATTCCTGTTACACACAGACAGGTGTGTCTTCAGTTTCTTCATTCCTTGTTGAATTTCCTATATGTAGAGGTTGGAATTGTCCCATGTGCAACTTCAATATGTTTGCAAAACTTGCAGTTTGATTATTGATACTGGGTCTCTTTTCCAAAATATTCAGGGCCTCTACAATACCTAATCTGCTGTGATCGCGTTCTTGATATAGTATTTCGGTATTGTTTGTAAGCATTTCCCTGGTCAGCTTCACTTTATGTAACCTTTCTGTGTGGTCCTTAGGTCCTCCTGCAGCTAGGTGCATCGTGAGGCGTCTGGATAAAGTTGTGGTTGTTGCACCAATGTAAGTGGAGTTTAGGAGTTCGCAGTCTCCTATTTTGCAGTGATATCTATACACTACATTGGTGCGCTGCAATTGTGGTTTCACAGAAAGGTTATTTTTAAGATTAAATTAGTTGTACTTAAATGCTTGTAGTATATGCTGATTTTCAGTCTGTCGTGGGTATTTACGCATGCAGTGTTGGCCTTGATGATTTCTTTCAATATGCGTTCATCTGTTTTGTAGGCACTTGAATATTGATTTTGATAAAATATGGTGTGTGTCTCTCCTTGTCTTCCTGCTTCTTGTTTCTCCTTGTCTTCACACCTTTTATTAAGATTGTTTAAATATTTCTTCACAATGGTGTCGAATTGCCTATTACTGTATCCGTTGTTAACCAGGACTTGCTGTATTCTTTGAGTTTCTTTATGAAATATGTTCCAATTGGATGAAGTCTTATAGGCTCTATGGATTAGGGCTTTGACTGCAAAAGGTGAATGCCCGCAACGTTATAAGGATGGAACAGTCAAAGCCCTAATCCATAGAGCCTATAAGACTTCATCCAATTGGAACATATTTCATAAAGAAACTCAAAGAATACAGCAAGTCCTGGTTAACAACGGATACAGTAATAGGCAATTCGACACCATTGTGAAGAAATATTTAAACAATCTTAATAAAAGGTGTGAAGACAAGGAGAAACAAGAAGCAGGAAGACAAGGAGAGACACACACCATATTTTATCAAAATCAATATTCAAGTGCCTACAAAACAGATGAACGCATATTGAAAGAAATCATCAAGGCCAACACTGCATGCGTAAATACCCACGACAGACTGAAAATCAGCATATACTACAAGCATTTAAGTACAACTAATTTAATCTTAAAAAATAACCTTTCTGTGAAACCACAATTGCAGCGCACCAATGTAGTGTATAGATATCACTGCAAAATAGGAGACTGCGAACTCCTAAACTCCACTTACATTGGTGCAACAACCACAACTTTATCCAGACGCCTCACGATGCACCTAGCTGCAGGAGGACCTAAGGACCACACAGAAAGGTTACATAAAGTGAAGCTGACCAGGGAAATGCTTACAAACAATACCGAAATACTATATCAAGAACGCGATCACAGCAGATTAGGTATTGTAGAGGCCCTGAATATTTTGGAAAAGAGACCCAGTATCAATAATCAAACTGCAAGTTTTGCAAACATATTGAAGTTGCACATGGGACAATTCCAACCTCTACATATAGGAAATTCAACAAGGAATGAAGAAACTGAAGACACACCTGTCTGTGTGTAACAGGAATTGCAACCTGCCAGTTTAATTGTTTACATTTTTATTTTGTTAGTCGAGCGTTAAAATTTAGTTTTTGTTAAAAATGTTAAATTGGTTAAAATAGTATGTGTTCTAAAATCACCCAGTAGATGGTCGAAGAAGACCGAAACGTCGGTAAAAATAAAAAAATGGACAACAAAACATATGGTGAGTTATTACACCTAGTTCCCAAAGAAATTAAAGTAAGCCTTCGAGATTTGGAAAAGAAATCCAAAAAACTAATTAAGACAAAAGTGGGCAGAAAATTTAATCGCACATATATATATATATATATAAATCTCACAATAACTCTCCGACTCTAAAACTAAGGAAATAAGAACAAACTGAATTGAATAACGAGCTATCATGATAAACCTTAGAAAGCCTTTATTTTTATAATGAAAGAGTATAAAAATCGAGATGAATTCATGAATAACACTAATATTAATCTTAACTATGACCAGACTATTGATTCTATCCAGGGAACAAAAGCAGAAACCCTCGTGTAGACAGCTGGAGTGTTGGGTAGAGCACATAACCTGCCAAAGGACACAATGCCTATCTGTTCTTTGAGACAGGTTGATGATCTGTTGAAGAACAGAGGCCCTCCTGAGTCACCCTGTGCACAGAAAAGTCAACTTTATTTTATTCTTTTTTTACTTTACTATAAGTAAAGTATAGTGATCGTGAAAAAATTCGATCTCGAGATTTTGACGGAATTACATGTTTTGAGGTCCCAGAAGTCGTTTTATGACGTTTTTACGATGATGTCTGTGTGTGTGGGGGTGGGTGGGTGGGTGAGTGTGTTAGCATTGCTTGTTACCACGCTACGGTCCAGAATCATTGATGGATCAAGTTGATATTTTACACAAAAATGGGCCTCATAAAGACGAAGATCCCTATTGTTTGGGAAGAATTATGCATGATGGAAAAGGTCACTTTTTTTGCCAAAAACCGTTTTTTTTTAAACATTTATTTCTCCTAAACTGATAATCCTAGAGTTTTGAAATTTTGACATTATCTTTGAGGTTTCAAATGCAACAAACGAAAAATATATTCAGAATTTTAAAACAACAGAAAATATTTTTTTTTCCATAAAATGTACAAATTTTGACTTATAATTCAATCTCAAACCTTGTGAGAGCGATACAAGCCATACTGTTTGACGGACAAGAATGAAACTATGCCTATAAATAGAACATTATATGGAGAATGAATTGAGATATTTTTTTCTAAAATTACATTCGCTAATGGGGCGTTACAGGACGATTTGTGTTTTCAGAAAATGTTTTTTTGACGCTAAATAGCTCGTTAAAAAATAATGAAAATTTGACCAAAAATGGAAGAAATAATTAGCAATTCATAAAAAAAAATCATGAAGTTTCAATTACGGGAAAGAGCAATAACGATATAAAAACTCTTTGTTTATCCTAGACTATGAGATCACCTGCTATACTTGTCGAATTGTTTGTATTTTTTTACATTGTTTAAATTGACTTAGAAATTTTTTGAGCAAATCCACTGAGATAAAATTGTTATTTATCAAGGAATAATTTAAATTGTTTATTGACTTATATGAGATGTAAGAGGAATAATATTGTGCAGGAAAATAATAACACTCACTCAGAAAAAAATCCGTATATATGTTATTTGACAAAGGGGAAGGAAAATGATCTTATTAAATACTAAGAAGCCATAAAATCCCCAGTATAATAATTCTGTTAAAAACCAAAAATGTAAAAGATAATTCAAAATATAAATCTTTCGTTTAGAGATTAATAACTGTAATTATCGTACATCTTTAATTAACAAATCAGCTTAAAACAACATTTTCTTCGCAGTTTAAGATGTTTTTCAGAGAAAAAAAGGGTATTTTACTGTTTCAAATTTGAAAATTTTACATTAATATTCAATGTAGAAGGATGTCAAGTAAACGATGTAAGAAATCTACTGGCTATTTGAACAATAGCCATGTTCTCTTGTAGGATAATATTTCGTTTCAAGAAATGTTCACATTGGTTTTTCAAAAATGTTATTATTGCTGTAGTTATACTAATGAAATTATTTGCAAATAATAAATTATTTGTGATGTACAAAAATAAGCTTATAAATTCATATGTCCTTCAATCACTATCTGTACTACCTCACGAATGCAATGCTAATAATTTATATCCCATTTAGATATTTATGTTATGCTTAAATGATACGTTATGTTTTATATACTCAAGAAATTTGACATTGAGTTACTTATAGTAAAGTAGAGTGTAGGCCACTCCAGATTTTTTAATTTTTATTTTATATATATTTTTAAAAAAATAATTATTATTGGTTCTTACTGACAGATTGATTAATCAATTAATTAATTTACTATTATTTCAATTGTAATAAATAATATCTGTTTTGTTATTAGTATTTTCATCGACTTTTATTTTATGTTGCAATTCTAAGGTAGTCCCTTCAGTTCTTCTTTAGTCATTGTAGGGTAAAGAAAAATAATGAAATAGTCTCCACATATATATTTTAATAATATGCTATACGTTATATACGTTTCAACATGCAGTGTTCTTCTTCAGGTATTAACCAAGTGTCTGTGGTACAACATTTATACTAGAGTCATACATACCTGGTTAATGCCTGAAAAAGAACACTACGTATTGAAACGAGGTGTTTATATAATGAAATTTCTACATGTGGAGACTAGTACAATAACTTTTTTACCCTACAAGTTTAAATTATATGATATTCATTATTATTTTTTTTGGTTGTTGTTTCCTCCCACAGTCATACTGTTATATTCATCTTCAGTCTCCAACCTTAGGCACATAGCATCCTGATAACGACGTGTGTCGAAATATAGAGAAAGTTTTTTCTGCATTTATATTGCTTTGTCATAACTATTATCTAAAGGCCTATGGAACATCTGATTTTATGTATGTATATATATATATATATATATATAAAAGAGTTCAAAATTGAAGATAGGTAGCACAGAAGGTAAAGAAACACACTTACAGACATAAATTTTCTGGTAATCCGTCTTCAGGAGAAAAGAGAAAGTGAGACCAAGCACTAGAAGGACTAGTAACCGTTGCGTCTACGAGGTGTATAAATAAAGTAGTGAGACTGGCAACGTCGCTTTCGATCTGGCAACGCTGGAGACGCGTGGCCTTGAGTAGCGTCAGGTGCACGTGTGATGCGCCTCCAGTATGAATCTGAACTCGCCACAGTCATTTGTTTGTCCGTAGCGTTGGTTTTCGTGAAATGGTTTTTTCTTGAGCGTTTTAAAAATGAGTGACCGCAAAGTTGAGCAGCGGTGTGCAATCAAATTTTGCTTCAGACTTGGACATAATGCAACCGAAACTTTTGAAAAACTTCAGGAGGCCTATGGAGAACGTGTTTTATCAAGGGCACAGGTTTTTCGGTGGTTTAAGGAATTTTCAGAAGGAAGAGAGTCGATTGAAGATGAACCACGAAGCGGCAGGCCTTCAAGTGCAAACACCGATGAAAATGTCAACAGAGTACGGAACCTTGTGCGTTCAGATCGACGCTTGACAGTCAGAATGATCGGGGAACAGTTGAATGAACAGAACAGTTGAAAAGAGTCCTTCGTGTGCGGCCAAACATCAAAGACAAGTGGGTGTTGCATCACGACAACGCGCCCTGTCACACTGCCATCTCAATAAACGAGTTTTTGGCCAGTAAAAACATTCCTGTTGCTCCTCAGCCTCCTTATTCACCAGACTTGAGTCCTTGTGACTTTTTCCTCTTCCCGGGATTGAAAAATCACCTCAAGGGAACTCATTTCGGGACACTACAAAACATACAAATTGCTGTAACCGACCAGCTGAAGGCCATTCCAGAATCCGAGTTCCAGCAATGCTAAATTGATTGGAAGGACCGTCTCCAGCGCTGTGTGGCTTCCGAAGAGAACTATTTTGAAGGTGACAATATCACATTGTAATTATATTTGAATAGAAAATTTAAAAAAAATCAGTTTCACTACTTTATTTACACACCTCGTACAACGAACTTGGTCTCACTTTCTTTTTTCTCCTGAAGACGGATTGCCTGAAAATTCGAGTCTGTCAGTGTGTTTCTTTACTTTCTGTGCTACTTATTTTCAATTTTGAACTGTTATTGTGTCCAGTCTGGATCGTCTTTCCTTTTATCAAGTGAATATATATATATATCTCCTCTCCTGCACAGATCATTATAGCCTACCACTATATATATATATGAAATGTTACTTACCCCACAAGTGTCTTTTCCACCTTTCTCCTCTCCTGCACAGATCATTATAACCTCATTGACGCCGTCAGGGATCCCTCGTGACCTTCCCAACTGTCTCTTACATTTGTCAGAGTCAACCACACCTAGCTCTACAGCCATTAATGTGGAACTACTTGCACCAGCTAGAAAACATACAGAATATTAATAAATATATATATAAATATATAATCAATGATCAAACCACAATATGAAATTGGAGACTCAGATCTTTCATCCGTAACAAGCGGTCTTCGTCAGAGTCAAAACCCCGACTCTCTGACGAAGACCACTTGTTACGGTTGAAAGATTTTAGTCTTGTTTTCCCATTTCATATTGTGGTTTGATCATTGATTGTTATTTCATGTGTTTATGTGAAATATTTATATATATATATATATAAATATATAAATATTTCACATAAACACATGAAATAACAATCAATGATCAATGATTACTTGTCAATTCCCATGACCTCCCTTTCAATGATTGTTTCAGGGTACAAATCCTCAAACAAATCCCCGAGTCTAATTCCCATGTCACCCTTAGAGCTTCCGAAGAGGCATTCATATGCCTCCTTGGGGCTCGTTCTCCTCCTGGTCTCAACCTGTACCGTTAATTATTTTTTATTTTATTATTAATATTATTTTATTATTATTATTATTTATTTATTTATTTTTTTTTATTATTATTATTTCGTATTTTATATATTTTTTATCTTGTTTTCTAAATAAATATTGGAAGGATTTCTATTTTTCCTCTCCTCCGCTGGGGAGCAGCATTGCGGTGGTTCCACGAGTTACTCTGGAGGCCAGTAGCAGTTTGCTTCTCAACGCGAGTACTTCGCACTTCTTCCCGATGACGACGGATGTCGAAATATCGAAGTGAGTTCTGTAGTGTCTTTCTGTGTTCTTTTCTATGTGTTAAAGTGTATATATATATATATATATATATATATACATATAAATCAATATTCAAACCACAATAAGAAATGTAGAAAAAAGACTAAGATCATTCAACAGTAACAAGCGGTCTTTGTCAGAGTCAAAAACCTAACTGAATATAGTTAGTTTTAGACTCTGACGATAACTGCTTGTTAGGGCTGAAAGATCTTAGTCCTTTTTTCCCATTTCTTGTTGTGATTTGAACAATGATTGTTATTTTACGTGTTTATTGTAAAATCTGGTTTTATATGTATATATTCGTGTAAATGGCCATCAAATCTTTCTTTATACAAGTATCATTGAAGACCAATATCGCCTTCAGTGTAGACAATCTTTTTAAGAACGTATTCTTTTCTTCTAAACACTCTACGGTATTGCAAATGCAACTGAAAAGAGTAACTCTCCCAATGATATATTAAGAAAAGAACTTTAATTGTTTAATCAAGCTTTCAACGTAACTGGTCATATTCAGGGTTAACAAAACATTAGGGGGCCAGGCTAGCTCAGTGGTTACGTGCTCACCTCTGAACTGATAGGACCAGGGTTCAATCCTCACCTGGCCCTCGATTTATTCACGCGGGAGGTGAATAAATCTGAGCACGTCGTCCCTCGGAGAAGGACGTTAAACCGTCGGTCCCGAGCCTGTACGATGTCAGGTACTCGTTAAAGATCCCTACTCTAAATAGATTTGAGTTAGGCAAAATTTAGGACTCCCACTGTAGAATCAATCTTCATTGTGTGGTATCACAAAGGGCCAATGCTTGGCCTACGTGTGTTCCCTTGTGGGACTGCCACTGCAACCTAACCTAACCTAACCTAACAAAACATTAATGTTATAATAACAAATAATAATAAAACAAATTTAATAAAATAATAAAACGAATAAAAATTGTTTAAAGTTCAAAAACAATGATATGAATAGTTTAACTATAACAGTGTCAACATAGACTATGCAAGCGCTCATAGCGCTCAGTAGGTGAACTAACAATATTAAGCTTATTGAATTTAAATTTACTATCATATAGAATTTATAATCAACTCTATTGTATTTCAGATATAATTTAACATTCCTATTATAATTACTGTTAGGGTACTATTGTAAGTAAATTATAATGATAATAATAAATCCTTACAGAATTATTTTTTTTTTAAATAAAAACAATTTTTTAATAACTTTTACCAATGAGGGTTAATAATAATGCTAATAGAAATAAAACACGTCATCTGTTATAAAATATAAAAAGAAAAATTATATTATATAACGTAACACCTGCGTACTCAAGCGACAAAATAATTTGAGGAAATTAATAAATAAATATTGCTAAACATCACAGAAATAACGTTTATATATTATACCGTCTTTTTCAGAAAATAAGACATTTCCCGAAAATAAGCCTTAGTTAAAATAATGTGAAAAATATAATTCGTTAAAAATTATAGCTATATTGCAAGACATAAGAGATTCGGACCAATGATTCTACAGGAAATGAATTTACAGAAAAATCAGAACGTTATAATAAATGTATTAATATATTCCAACCGAAGATGAATGTAATTGAGTAAATTTAAATTTATGTATATAAATTATTATTAAACAAAAATATATACTTCTGCTTATCTATTTAAAGCCCTACTCCCAAAAATAAGCCCTAGCACGTATTTTGTACCTAAAAAGAAAGTAAGACAGTCTTATCTTCGGAAAAAGACGGTATGATACATATATTAAACTACTTCGGTGATCAATGTAATACAATCAATGTGGGGGGCCAGGCTAGCTCAGTGGTTACGTGCTCACCTCTGAACTGATAGGACCGGGGTTCAATCCTCACCTGGCCCTCGATTTATTCACGCGGGTGGTGGATAAATCTGAGCACGTCGGTCCCGAGCCTGTATGATGTCAGGTACTCGTTAAAGATCCCTACTCTAAATACATTTGTGTTAGGCAAAATTTAGGACTCCCACTGTAGAATCAATCTTCATTGGGTGGTATCACAAAGGGCCAATGCTTGGTCTACGTGTGTTCCCTTGTGGGACTCCCACTGCAACCTAACAAAAAACCTACAATCAATGTGTTAGGTTAGATTAGGTTACAGTTGCAATGCTACAAGGAAACACACACAGGTTCAACACTGCCTCACTGTGATACCATGCAAATGAAAATTAATTCTACATTGGCAGTCCTACATTTTGCCTAACTCATATGTGTACCTTTAACGAGTACCTGACATCGTATAGGTTCTGGACCAACAGTTTAACATCCTCTCCTTGGGACGACTTGTTTAAATTAATCACCTCTCATGTGAATTAATCGACGTCCAAAGTTGGCATTGAGCCCCTACCAGTTCAGAGTCGAGCACTTTACTTGTTTAATCGACGTAACTGGTAATATTCAGGGTTAACAAACATTAATGTTATAATAACAAATAATAATAAAACAAATTAAATAAAATAATAAAAAGAATAAAAATTGTTTAAAGTTCAAAAACAATGATATGAATAGCTTAACGATAACAGTGATAATAGAGTCAACATAAACTATGCAAGCGCTCATAGCGCTCAGTAGGTGAACTAACAATATTAAGCTTATTGAGATAATCTGAGTTAAACTGTCCTAAGAAATTTGTTTTACAAATTCATCAAATTTATAATGAATCATTTTAATATTAATCAATTTGGAAGAAATTTAGGACTAACAGACTAATGAAACGGAAAATTAACTGATATATTTAAGTAGGAATATTGTAGAAACAGTGTTACCAAAGTCAGTTTTTCCCCAACCAGCTGCCGTGGCCATTCCAGTGTTGATGTTATCTCCAGTAGAAAGACATATTGGTTTGACTTGTTTCAAAGCCAGAAGATTATTGTTAACCTGTAAATTAGATTACGTGTTATTATAAAACATTTATAAGTAAGGGAAAACAAGGTGAATTCTGACCTGGAAGAGAGCAATGTCATTGTAGTATGTAGCAGGAGAGTAGTCAGGGTGAACTATTCTTTTAGTTATTAAAAAGTCAAAACCAAAAAGCTCCTCAAACTTGGTAGGTAGTGTTAGCTGGCCAACTCTGATATACTGGGCTTCCAGCCTGCAAACGATATACCATTAAGGAAATAGGATTGGTATGTTGGTATAGGTATTTTGCTCTCACTGTATATTAATATTAATAGTAGTACAGAGGGGGGATAATTAACCAAAGAAAACAGGTCATTATAGACTCTTTTTGCACATACTATATTGTAATATTTCCTTAGAGAGGTCAATGACCATGGATACCTTGGAGAGGTCAATGACCAAGAATACCTTAGAGAGGTCAATGACCAAGATACTTACTATATTGTAATATTTGCTTAGACAGATCAATGACTATGGATACCTTAGAAAGGTCAATGACCATGGATCCATGGATACCTTAGAGAGGTCAATGACCAATATACATACTATATTGTAATATTTGCTTATAGAGGTCAATGACCACGGATACCTTAGAGAGGTCAATGACCATGGATCCATGGATACCTTAGAGAGGTCAATGACCAAGATACATACTATATTGTAATATTTGCTTAGAGAGGTCAATGACCATGGATCCATGGATACCTTAGAGAGGTCAATGTTCATGGATATCTTAGAGAGGTCAATGACCAAGAATACCTTAGAGAGAGTAATGACCAAGAATACCTTAGAGAAGTCAATGACCAAGAATACCTTAGAAAGGTCAATGACCAAGAAACCTTACAGGTTAAAAAGAAGTATTTTTGATCTCTCTGTATAGTATTAGTAGCATAGAGCGGGAAATTGACCAAAGAAAACCGGTCACTATAGACTATTTTTGCACCTACTGTATTGTAATATTTGCTTAGAGAGGTCAATGACCAAGAATACCATACAGCGGTCAATGACCAAAAATACCTTACAGAGGTCAATACCAAGAAATCAGGTTACAAAGAAATATTTTTGATCTCACTGTATAGGTAATATTACTTTAGAGAGTTCAATTAACAAGAAAACAGTTACAAAGCAGTATTTTTAATCTCACTGTATCATATAGTAATAGTAGCATAGAGGGGGAAATTGACTAAAGAAAGCAGGTCACTATAGACTGTTTTTGCACCTACTGTATTGTAATGTTTGCGTAGAGAAGTAAATGACCTTGAATAACTTAGAGTGGTCATTTACCAAGAATACCTTAGAGAGGTCAATGAACATGTATACCTTAGATAGGTCAATGACCAAGAATACCTCAGAGAGGTTTATACCAAGAAATCAGGTTACAAAGAAGTATTTTTGATCTCACTGTATAACAATATTACTTTAGAGAGGTCAATTAACAAGAAAACAGTAACAAAGCAGTATTTTTGTATCATATAGAATTTAACACTCCTATTATAACTTAACATAGAAAGTTGAATTATAGCAAATTTATTACAATACAGTACCTCACTATATAGCAATAGTAGCATAGAGAGGGAAATTGACCAAAGAAAACAGGTCACTATAGACTCTTTTTGTATGTACTGTATAGAAATATTACCTTAAAGAGGTCAACGACCACGAAAACGGGTTGAAAATGAGTATTTTTGCTTTCACTTGTATAATAAACTGTTTTTGGTCCATGGTCATTGACTTCTCTAAGGTATTCTTGGTCATTAATCTCTCTAAGGTATTCTTGGTCATTGACCTTTCTAAGGTATCCATGAACATTGACCTCTCTAAGGTATCCATGGTATAATAATGGTAGCATAGGGTGGTAATTGACCAAGGAAAGCAGGTACATTTTGGACAGGTTTTTCATGTGTTCTGTAGTAATAGTATGCACGGATATGAGAGATGAAAAAAATATTCACTTTATACGATGGAAGTATTACGATATATCATATTTGAATAATACTGATGATGGGTGAAGTTACCCTGTAGGTGACTGAGCACAGTGAGCAGCGCTGAGGATGAATCTCTCACTGATGATGCTACCTCCACAAAGCCATTGTACTGAGTCATTGCTACCGTAACCAACGGCGGCCTGAAACATGATTCAACACAAGTGGGCCACTTGAAGTCTGTATGAAACAGAGTGTATCACTATAACAGAGGAATGGTGAAAGGCACCATCTAATATTATCCTAAAAAATTGACCGAATCCCGATTAGAAAACAAACCTATTCTATTAAACAGTCAATGTATTATTGAATCTGCTTTATACTCTTATATATTGATAAAAGTATCGACCGTGGAATAGAAACAAAACTAAAGTTTATCGGGACTCGGTCAGTTCTTCATTCTACTATATCGGTTCTCCGTAAAGTTCAGTGTCATATGTTCATTCAAACTACAGTTGTTGTTGAAATCCACAAACTATTTTGCTTTGTCAAATAATTTGTAATGTAATACTTAGTTTTTTCTGTTTCAAAATGTATATTTCAGCCTAGTTAGATACAACAACGAAATCCTTATTTAGGAAGATAGAGAAAGTTATAAAGAAGCTAGGTTCTGTCAACTATGGTTATGTTTTTGATAATATGGGCTTAAAAGAAGGACTGCTACAAAAATTCACAAATTTAAATGTATATGTATATATATATATTATATATATATATATATATGATGTAATTTATTTTTTGAGGGTTGAGGTCCAATGATTTTAAACTAGTCCTTTTGCCGACGTTTCGACATATATTTATGTCATCTTCAGGGCTTGGAAATCTGATTATGTCAAACCCTGAAGATGACATAAATATATGTCGAAACGTCGGCAAAAGGACTAGTTTAAAATCATTGGACCTCAACCCTCAAAAAAAAAAATTACATCATATAAATATTCGATCAAGAAAATCAAAATCATGATTAATATATATATATATATAATATATATATATATAATATATATATATATATATATATATATATATATATAGGGTATGCATAGTTTGTTGAATACGACAGAGTAGTTCCTGTCTATAAGTTTCTTCTCAAGACCTTCGATTTGCCTAAAAACAGCTTTTTTGTTGTTTTTGTTGAGAAGAAACTTATAGACCGGAACTACTCTGTCGTGTTCAACAAAGCATACATATCCGAAGGACTGCTATCAAAGTATACTAATATATGGGAATGTGTATGTTCTGTGTGTGTTTACCTCAGTGAGTATAATTTATATACAGTCATAATAAATAAAGATGTTATTATACTGAGATTTAAATCTATAAGCAATGGGAATAAATCATTGGCTCTCTGTAAACTCACCATATGAGGATGTGAAAATTGTTCAGCTTCATAACCCCCTACTACGACTACCATGTTAGGAGATCTTCTAATTCGTACCGGACCAACAGGTCTTCTTTGACAATTTATTCGAGTGTACTCTTTACATACTGAAAAATAAATTTCATCAATAATATAATTAATTTAATACTTTAGTTGTAAACATTCACAAAGGACTAATGAAATAACGACTCAAATGTCATAAACATATGTTTAGCCATGCCACAGCTATCATCATCTCAAAGGTCTATCAGAAAATAAATGAAATAACCAAAAAAACCTTTAAGTCCCTTCAAACATTCTCTTCTCTCTTTATAATAATAAGCTCAAAACCAAAAAGAATAATAATTTTACAAAAAAAACTGTTTTCTTGAATGTTTTGTAAATTTATTAAAACAAGTAATAAAATAACGAAAAATGGTATGTGCTCTAGATAAAAAAAATAATAAATTTTATATATTTGTAAAAGTTGGAAGCAGTCCATCGATCTTGTTACTGTATCCACAGAATATAATGCAATTTATTATATTCTGTGGATATGGTAACAAAATCGTTATTCAGGAAACTCACTTCAATATTTTGACCTCATTGTCGTCATCAGAAGAAGGAGAAGAAGAAGAAAATGAGTTCTGCTACGCTGGTTAACAGCTACAGCAATATATATATATTGTCTATTTCTCTTTATCCATATACTTCCCTGCCATTCCTTGTCATTATTTATTAGTAGTCTCTCTCTTCCTCTCACCTCACACTTTCTCTCTCTCCTCCCACTCACCCACCTCTCACTAAATCTTCCTCTCAACTCACACTGTCTCTTCCTTCCACCTCACACTTTTTCTACATCTCATCTTTTCACCTCACACCTTCTCTACCTCCCCCTCACACTTTCTCTTCCTTTCCCCCCTCACTCTCTCTCCTTCTCACCTCACTCTGTCTCTTCCTCTGACCTCACACTTTCTCTCCCTCTCACCTCTCTCTCTCTCTCTTTCTCTCTCTCTCTCTTTCTCTCTCTCTCTCTCTCTCTCTCTCCTACTCACCTCACCTCTCACTCTCTCTTCCTCTCACCTCATACTCTCTCTCTCTCTCCCTCCTCTCTTTTTCTCTCTCTCTCTTTCTCTCTATTTATTTTTATATTATTCTATTTCTCTATTTTTCCCATTTTTGCACTGTGTATAGCTACTCTCATTTCTTATTTCTAAAATTTTCACTAAACATAATAAATACATAGTTATAAAAAGAAGTATACTTACTTGCTTTAGCTTTAGAGTTTGAGTTCGAGACTATAGACGGAACTATAGTCTCATTGCAGCACAGAATGGCCTCGTTTCTCTGAAAGCTACAGATTTGAGGTCTGGTCAATGCTATGTCTTGAATCTTAGAACACTCTTCAGATGACATACATCTTTTACCGAGTCCACAACTCTGACCTGAAATGCACTATAAATGTTTCAAACATTTTCGATACTTTATTAACACTCCATAAGGTTACTGTTGTTTACTATAGTATTACAGTATATGGGTGGTGATCGTTATAATCGTGATACTAGCTCAGCTATAGTAGCGGGATGGAAGAATTTTACATTTCAAAAAGTTGAAAATTGAATCTTCGGTGTCTGCTTGCTTAAAAACTCGTCCAAATGATCAACATCATAAATTCCTTTGGGTATAGTAATCACTTTGGAATCGTTTACATCATGCAGCTGATTATATTGCTCTGTTATATTTAGTATAGAATTGTATGTTGTCAGCTATAAAAACCCACGGGAATATTTATTAGAGTCATCCAGTCGTATAAGAAGGAAATATTCACAAGGGAATCCGAATCTACCCTTCGAAAATGTCTGTCTGTCCGTTTGTCCGCAAAACTTTGTCACAAGTAAACTCAGCCACCCATAAGACATATCAAAATGAAACTTTTACAGTAGATTTGTGCAGGTCTAACTTAAAATATAGGATCTGAATGAAAATTGAAAATTCTAAGTAGAAGAGAAGTTATGAAATGATAAGCTGTATTTTGCTAACTTCACAGACAGGTTTATTTTGAAAATATACAGGTGTAGCAAGTAGGTATTGTTAGTTGATTTTAATTTCATTCGCATATATGAATACTAGCAAATGTGCCCGTTTCCCAGGACAAGGTGTTTATCAGAGTTGAAGATGTACTATATATTCAGAATTAATGGCTTTGTGAATCAGCAATACTCAACCCTTAATATGAACAGCAGGAAAAATCAACAAACAAGTCCTTACGCTTTATCAAGCCGAGGAAAGTTAAGAGAGTGATAAGTGATGAGAAAGCAGTTCATTATCCAACTGAATTTCTTGACTCCGTGACTGCTCCTGAACCTCCTGCTCATGAGTAAAAACTTAAAGTAGGAGCACCAATCATGCTTCGATTTAGTAGCAGTAACAAATTTCATGTTACTTAACGTGAGTGCCCCAAATATGAACTCTGGTTCGTGCTCTGCACAGATACGCCATAGAGGCGCAGACATCATGACTGCGTGTGGTACTGGGGAGTCTATGTGTATACCACGCTTCCATTGATTCCGAGCCACTATCCGTTTCCATTTAAACGATTGAAATGTCCCGTTAACGACTATTTCGGAATGACGATAACTAAGTTGCATGGGGAAAGAAACTCTACTCAACTTTGATCACTTGGTCAACTGTAGCTTGCTTTCCCAATAGTCAGAGGTTCCAGCACTTTGTTCTTCCATGAACCTGAAGGACAGACGGCTGATATGGTATATAAAGAGGCATTTGCTTAACATCGTATTAATAATGAAATCTTCTACTATTCTATAATTTATAATGATATTTAAAATACCATGTATCATCTCCGAATTTTTGAAAAGTACCCGTCAAAGACGAGAACGTTTGCTACTGTATAAATAAAATAAATTTTATTTATCAGGAATCGGTCAGTTTTTCAGTTTCAAAATCGAACTTTCAAATCCAATGTTTTTGATTTAAAATTTGTATTAAGAACTTTTGCATTAAACAGATATATGAAATTTTGAAAGTAAATAAAATATTGCATTAGAGTTTTAAAATGATAATTTTATTAATACAAACTTAAACACAACTGTCAGCTTATAAACGATTGTTCTAAGTTAACATTATAAAGGCACATCTTTACCATTAATATTCAAAATAATTATGTTGGGTAAAATAAACGGAATATTTCAATTTACAGGTTTTGTTACTTTTAAATATGCTTGAATGCGTAAATTAATTCAGAATTAATGGCTTTGTGAAGCAGCCATTGAATTAATTAGCTTGTCAATTAACCCAGTAATATGTTTTCGTTTAACAAAGTTAAAAATAATTTTTTTAAAATATAAATTCATAACTTGAATTGATGTGTTATTTATTTATGTAATACAATATTTTTTTAAATGATTTTTTGTTTTGCTAAATATATTTACTATGTATACCTATATCTTAAATCACGTTAAGAATACTATATCAAAAGCTTGGGCCATATAACAATCTTTGTTTTCATGATTTAATAACAAAAAACAGCAATAACAGTTATTCTTGTCAATCACATTCAGTGAATATATTTTATTAATTGTCTCCATAACTACATTACACTGAGTGACACAGGAGATCACTTTGGTCGTCTAAAATGAAATCAAATCCTGGCTCTAATATTATAGTAATACTCATTCTGAGGTAAAATGGATAAACCAACAAAAGTCTCCACACAAATGAAGTTTTATTCAACACGTTTCGAACACTTTGTGTTCATCATCAGGAAGACACTATAATACAAATTATATCTAATTAGTTACAAAAATTAGAGAGAAATAATAAAATTCAATTAAGAGAATTCAAGACATACCCAAGAATGTGGTACTGACGGGTTGGTCTGACGGGTTGACGGGTTGTGTGGTTATTAAATACCACACAAATACGGATTGCACAACTAATGATTTATTATAGTAATACTTTATACTTTAATGATATTATTAAATTCAACAGTAAATAAATGATGTTTGACGTCATGTAGGTGGCTGGTATTCATTTTGGGTAAGGAACATTACAAAAAAATTTTTAAACATTTACAAAATTTAAAATATATTCATAATATCACCTTCTTAGGTGACAGTAACTGCAATATCAAACAAAACAATTTATTTACGTTATTATTTAAGTCAATATAAGTTATATTAATTATTAGAACAAGACTTAGTAACAATTAATTGAAGTGATGAATTAGATGTCTTTTATTGTAGACATATGTATACCATATATATATAACAGTTCAAAATTGAAGATAGGTAGCACACAAAGTAAAGAAACACGCTTACAAACTCAAATTTTTGGGCAATCCGTCTTCAGGAGAAAAGAGAAAGGGAGACCAAGCACGTTGTAGACGCAACTGCTAGATACCAAATATATACATAGTTCAAACAGGAAAGAGAAAAACAAATAAAGACACACACAAAAGACTCACAACGATATTTCGACAGTCGTCGTCATCGGGTAGAAGTAGTCCCTTTGAGTAGCTGAAACTAACTCATATATACAGTCAGAGTTTATAAACTTACTTATTCCCTTACAAACCAACATACGTGACATTGAACCGGTTAGAGCAAGAAGTTCAATTTTAAACGATTTCCACAGATAGTTAAATAAAAATAAAACAAGAAATCAACTCTTTATCAAGAAGTTTGATATTATGTTTAATTATAGTAAAGTTGAATGTAGGGCACTCCAGATTTTGATTAAAAAGTGTAAGAAACAATAAATTTCCATTCACAAAAAAGATTTTTATGAAACAACGATGCGTTTCGAACACTCAGTGTTCATCGTCAGGTTAACATTATCCTCAGTAAGGTGATATTGACTGTTTAAGAAGTCAAAAGACACCTGACTCCTTGTGTATGCTGACTTAATGTTTCTTCGCCTTTCTAATCATGAGTAAGTATCTCACAATAACTGCTTGCATAGCTGTTGATTGAACAGAATAAATTTCTTTCTAAAATTATTGCTTTAATTAATAATATTAGTTGCTTATTCGTTTAACTTGTGATGATATGTTAACCCAACTGGTAAAGTTCAAATATCTCTGGCAAAATTAATTTGAGAATTACTCCAAAATGAAACAAGAATAATCAAAAAATTAGAGACAAGTTAGTATAAAAGTCGTAAATCCAGAGGCTGCTGCTTATTTCAATTCAACTTGTTTAAAAGAAGATTTGCTGCATACCTATACAAATGTTAATTAATAATGTAAATGTATTAAATTAACTCATATTTTAAGATAATTAGGTTAAAAGAAAATACGCAACTAATCACATGACTTAGAATAAAATGATAAAATAATTAATTATACAAATATAATCTTAAAATATAGTATTCTCAGTAAAATATTAAAAAAAAATTATTCTATTTTATTAAATGTATTATTATTGTATTTTATTGTATTATATTAGATGTCTATAATAAAATAAATCTAATTCATCACTTCAATTAATTGTTACTAAGTCATGTTTCTAATAATTTATATTGTAAAATATTTCATTATTATTATAATTGTATTATTATTTCATTGTTTTTTTACATACACTTTGAAATGATTAACTATTTAAACTCATATTGCAACATATATATTATCTTTTATATTATAATATATTTATACTTCTATTATCTTTATATATTTACATATTATCTTTATTTTGTAGTTAGAGGTGGTTGCTTGAGAACAAACAATTGGTGTTTAGTTAAACCACTAACCACCTCTAACTACATATTAAAGATAATATGTAAATACAAGTACATAAAGATAATATATAAATATATTATAATATAAAAAATAATATATAATAAGATAATTTGCCAGAAGAATAATAATAATATGAATGATGTAACGTAATCGTCATCATTATTATTATTATCAACGTAACGGCCTCTTACAGTAAAATTGTAAAGTGAAGCCTACTACATTTGAAAAAAAAAAAATTTAATTAAATTCATTATTCATGATTTTGACAATACATTTAATTAAAATAGAGCTGAGTATAGATCAAAACAGATATTTCTTAAAAAAAATGACTAAACAAAACCAACTGCTAAAAATAATGGAAATAATTTTTACTTTAAGAAAGCTATAAATAAAACATAACCTGTCGCTATTATTCTCCAGTAAAGTGTTAAGCTTTCGGGAGTGCTTTTAAATAAAGTTCTAATAATTTAGTTTATTCACTCAACTTGATATTTCATACAATTATAACTATAAACAGTAAGTACTAGTTTTCGTCTTATTTGTGAAGTATCAGAAGTAGTTAAATAGTTTAATATTAATGACATTGCAAATAATGAGATGATTACTTTCAATGAATATGATGGATTGAATTTTAAAATAGCATTCTTTCTTTTGGTCAACACATTTTATATCTTTTTGATAAAATGAACTCTTTGAGAATTAAACATAATGTTAAAAAAAAAAGATTTAAAATGCTTAATATGTTTGTTTTATGAAATACAATTATCTATTTATTAATAGTACATATTTGCTACAGAATATGTTAATACCTACCTATTTAATTAGAAATATGCTAAACTAATTAAAATATTGTTGCTTAATTTATTTACAATTTACAATAACTATACTTTAAGATGAAAGAAGAAATAATATTTCCATTAAGTCATTAAAATGAATGATGAAAGTTATACTTCTAATAATTTAGTAGAATTAATTAAACATAATATTTTTGTTCATACTTCATAAATAATATAGTATTAAGCATTGTATATTGTATATATGAAACGTATTACAACTTAGATTTCTTAAAAATGAGTTAATGTTAATGAAACATTCATTATAAATTAATAAGGTGTAACTTACTTAAGTTATTGATGAGAAGTAAATACCATATTGAGCTTGTAATTTAAAAAAGAAATATATTCCTATTTTTGTAATGGGTATTGATATAATTAATAAAGTTAAACATTGTTTAAAAATGACCACTCCAAACTTTTTTTTCAACAGCTTTAAATTATTGATTACATTTTCATCACAACCAGTAAAATGCTTGTAGCTATTCATTGCAATGAATTAATTGAAATACAAACGGTTATTGTTGCTTCTACAAATGAACTTCTTTGCAATACAGCTTATTTTGAAGGTTTAAAAATCATCTATTGGAAGTGGAAACCTTCAATAACCTTCAATCATTAAGTGCAAATATTTTCCAAAAATCTATAACTATTGGTTATATTCTCCTTATAATTTGAATAATGAAGACACCCACATACAATAATCTTATTTTGAAGGTTTAAAAATCATATATTGGAAGTAGAAACCTTCAATAACCTTCAATCATTAAGTGCAAATATTTTCCAAAAATCTATAACTATTGGTTATATTCTCCTTATAATTTGAATAATGAAGACAACCACATAGAATAATCAATTAATTAAATTGATTATCAATGAATTCGATAATACATTTACTCACAGTACTGTTGAGTGCATACTACTTTGTTGTTCACAAATTATACTTTGTACAATATTTCTGTTTACAGTCTTTCATTTTGTGAGATTATTTCTACAGTATAATCTTTTATATTAAGTAATCAAAAGTTTCTTGTCAAAATATCCATACTTAGGAATTATATTAATAACTATGGGAAGGTTATAATATGCATGTAGTTCATAGAAGGCTGTCAAATGTATTATGCACACATCTTTTATTTTAAGATATTTTCAAATTTAATATGTTTTATGAAATTTCTTTCTGGAAGTTATTTTAAAAAATGTTACCTTTTTAAATTATAATTATTATTCTCAATTCCTTATCACAAAACTTATCATTGAACATGTGTAAAAAGAAAACTTTGAAATGAAATAACTATCAAGAAAATTTCAATTTTTTATGAAACATTTAACAAATTTGTTTGATCTTATAATGAAGTAAAAACCAGTCATAATGGGGTTGGCCACTCTGTTCTAGGACTGTGTAAGTGAACTCTTGGACTCCCTAAAGTTCTTTGCATGCCAGAACCAGTCTGTGCTGCTCTGGAGGCAAAGAAACATGGTGGAGAATGCACTTCAGCTTATGTCAAGGTAAATTCAACAATTTTTCTTTGTTCACACATAATGTCGCTTGATATTTTATGTTAATATTAATTTTAGTCTTTTAACTATGTGTCAACACATATATGTTAAATTATATACTATAAATTATAAGTTAAAGGTTGATAATTTCCTTCTTTACTACAATTAAGTTTCATTAATAGTAGTAAATGAAACTTACTACTAAGTAAGTAGTATTCTTCATGGTCAACAGATTTTATGTCTTTTTGATAAAATCTCTTGAGAATTAAACATAATCTTTAAAAAAAATTTAAAATGCTTAATATGGTTTATTTATGAAGTACAATTATCTATTTATTAATATTACAAATTTGTAATGAAAATATTTTACAAACTATATTTTACTCACAGTAAAACATGTTGAATTACTATATCAACTTATAACTATTACTATTGTAACTTATTTAAAGTATATAAAATTATATTGTGAATTTAATTATTCACTATAATTAAAATGTTTATAACATTTTAGTTATGGTGAATAATAACTTCTTTTTATTCACCGATATCAAACAAACCTAAAATAGGTGTTATTGTCATAAAATCTGATAGAATTTGATAGATTTTTTATTCATTGAACTGAACTAGTTCTACTGCTTTTCTTCAAAAAAAAAACATGGCCGACAATTTAGCAAGGTAGTATAATGTAAAGGTGTATTAGCAGTGGCCCTACTGCCGGTAAACTCTCGGAGGTCAGAGTCTCTGTGGACACACAGAGTTTATCAAGGCCGGCCTCGTGAGAGGGTCAGTGTGTCACTCACTCAACTAATAAATATCTTACTTCTTACTTTTTTAAAAATCGAGTTTCTCACTCGCCCAAATTAACTTATATATAAATACTAGACTACCCATGACCCTTTGTGTCACACAGAAGTTATAACAATTTAGTAGAATTAATTAAACATATTTGAAAGTAATTCACTGAACATGATTGACAGGGATAATTTTAATTGTTATTTCTTGTTATTAAGGCACGAAAACAGATTCTTATATGACCCAAACTTTTGATATAGTATTCTTAACATGATTCAAGATATATACACAGAAAGTATATTTAGTAAAATAAAAATCATTTAAAAGTAAAAAGAAATCATTTAGTTTATCACATAAATAAATAAAACATCAATTCATGTTATATAAACAATGAAATATATTTAAGACAAACACACCTTGTAAATTGAAATATTCAATTTTTTTATCCAATATAAAATAACATTAATGGAAGGAATGTGTCTTTATATTATTACCTTAGAATATTCGTATTTTATCTGACAGTTCTGTTCAAGTTTTGTTTGTAAAATTAGTCATTTTTAATCTCTAATGTAATAGTTTATTATATATTTGTTACATTTATTTATAATACAGTTGTAGTACTGTCAACAGCGAGCACGCAAGCCTCTGGGCTGTTCTTAATCCATGCCTTTACTTCATTACCATTGTTTATATCATTCTAATTTTAAATTAAAAAATTTATTTGTTACATTTCTTTTAATTATATTTGTGCTACTACCAGCGGTGAGCACGCAAGCCAGTGGGCTACCCTGGCTCCACGCCTTTAGTTTATTACCAGTGTTTATAATACGCAAATATTAAACTAAAAAAAAAGTTATTTTGTTACATTTATGTATAATACATTTGCACTACTGTCATCGGCGAGCACGCAAGACACTTGCTACCCTGGCTCCAATTTTGAGAATATAATGATAATTTTCTTTTATTTAACATTATTCAAGTAATAAATAATATATATAAATTTCAGGTCCCTATCTCCACGGGAAATGGGTGAACAAACAAACAAACAAACTCACAAACTTTATATATAGAGTTTAATTTAAAATATCACTCAGAAAATCCCTCTTAATTGTCTTAATTAATTAGTGATTAATTTGATTTCGTTACTAGGCTGCAACAATGATTAAATTTTCATTAAAATTAGCAAAATAAAGACAACTGCATTAAAACGAAACATTGAATTAAATAGCTTGTCAATTAACTTAAAATATATTTTTCCTCTAACAAAGTTAAAAGTAATTTTTTTTTTTTAAATATAAAACATTTTATCGACCAACCTGAAAAGTTAATTACTAAATTCCACAAATATATGTATTATTTTCATTTTTTTTTCTTTTATTATAATATTATTTATTTAAAAACGTTTATTTAAAATTAATATTGATTATATAAAAGCATTTTTTTTGTTGAATACAAATGACCAAAGTTTATAGGTTTGTACTTAGTTCATGGTTATTTCCTGCCATTGTGTCAACACTGGTTTAATTACGAGCCCATTCTCTGTTATATTCAAATCATCATGGCGTCTTCTGTTCTTTACAGCTAAAAGCACTCCTTTTTTTTTCTTAATAGAAGTTTAAAACCAAATTGTTACATAAAGCAGTTTAAAAGTGATTTTATTAATTAGATTACTAAATGATTCAAACGTGTGAACTTATTTTTGTCTTCTTATAAGTTTTTGAAAAGAAACAAGAAAGGAAGAAAACATCACATCAAACAAAAAGTTAGTACACAATTTAAAATTATCTTCTTTTCTTTTACTACTTTAATTATAACTAATAAACGGTGACACACAAAACTATATTCAAAAATAATTACACTATTATAAAAGTCATCTTTACTAATTAGCATAAGAATTATTTTTAATTAAACAAACTAAAATACTATTAAATTAATATAAATTATTTAATAAATAATTCCACTAACATTTAATAGAAGTCATCTTTACTAATTACCATAAGAATTATTTTTAATTAAATAATGCCACTAAACTTTCAAAACTGACTCATTAAAATTAATATACAGTTAAAGTGTAACTTAAAAAAAGGTATTCCTACCAACAATAATGTAATTATTTCTATAATTACCATTATTGTCCATTTAATTCCTTTCATTAATACCTTTCTCTATTTAATTACTTCTAACTAAATCATTAGTTGTGCAATCCGTAATTGTGTGGTATTTACTCATTCTGAGGTAAAAGACTTTGTGTTTTTGTGTCTCCACACAAAATTCTTTGTGTGGAGACTTTTGTTGGTTTATCCATTTTACCTCAGAACACTTCTAACTATTCTAACCATTTAGAATATTATACAATTAAATGATTTTCTATATATTAATAACAACAGATTCAATTCAAGTATAACCTTTTAATATTAGAAAAAAAAACTGGAAATAGCAATATTAATAATTTTATTTACAAAAAGAAATATCACAAATATTAGATAAATATATTATTATATGCCTAATGATTCAGTTTACCTTTTATATCGTTTATAACTATGTATATAAAGTAATAAAATAATATTAACAACTTTAAACATAACTCAATAACAGAATATGAATATAACTTTTTCCTTAAATAGTATTTTAATTGAAACATAAAGAAACTGTTATTTTATAATCTTTTTTTTTTTGTTTAAAGCTAATTTTAATAATCTAGCTTAAATCTATCTTTTTTTTTAAATTCAGCTTAAATTAAATTGATTATATCTTTTAAATAGTTATAAAATAATTGTTAAACTCATTTCTGCTTTTAATTTAAATATTGATGACTAAAGGGATTAATTTTCATCGTTATTTAAAAAGTCAAGAGTCTTTTTATGTAGTAATACTTTAGCTTTTTTATATACATTATATTTGTTGTGTTTATTAATAGTCATTTAGTTTTAATATTGTTACATTTCATTGTTAAAACAATGAAACTTAAAGAAAATATATCAGATTCTATAATAATATAACCTAACAGCAATAAGTATATTATTTAAAAAAAAAAATTAGAAAACGTTATTAATGTATCAGTTTTAAATTGACTTTTTTTTCATTAATAACAATTTAATTATTTGTTTCATTTAATGGACACTATATTTTTTAAAGACTTCATTTTTTGTGTTAACTAATGCAATGTATTATTTCTACTATTAACACATACATAGATAGCATTACTAAGCAAATGAATTTTCGATTTCAAAATTAATTTGAGATTTTTTTCTTATTTTAGAAAAAGTTTTCAATTAAACCGAAACGTTTGCAATAGGAGTTTGATTTTGAACCTGGAAAATTGACTAAATACCTATTTCATAATATACATATAGTTACACATATATTTAAAAATGTTATCTCAGATTTCACTTTTATTCAGCTGCCTATTGCATAATATACATATAGTTACATATATATTTAAAAAAAAAATCCAGATTTCAGTTTATTCAGCTGTGTTAAATATTTTTCCAAACTTCGAATCCATTTTTTTCCTTAAGTTAAATCTGGGTTATTTAACTTAAAGATTAAATCACCAAATTTTTTCAGATTTATATTTCTTGACATGTTTTGGTGCTTCCAAAGGAAACATGTTTTCCTTTGGACTTCCAAAACGAACATGTTTTGGCTCGTCATCTACAAGAACATAAAATGGTTTCGAAGTTTGGAAAAATATTCGATACAGTTGAATAAAGTGAACTCAGGCATAATATTTTGAAATATATGAACTAAAGAAGGGCTGGAATTTTATCGGGACTCAGTCAGTTCTTCAACGTTATCTACCTGCGGAGTGACTCGTTTCTATCTTCCTGATGATGAGGACATCGAAATATAGTAGTGATTTTCTGTTTCTTTTCTGTGTGTTCTTTTTGTTAATGTAGTTTATTTAGTTCGTGGAATCGTTTCATTTAATTGGTTACGTATTGGTTATGTGATATATATATATATATATATATATATATATATATATTTTACATAAAAAGAAACAAAATAAAAAATATTAAATTACTAGTTACCTAAAGAAAGGCGTAGGATTTGACATATAGCTGGTGAATATAGAGTTATCAGGAAAGCAGCAATAACTCCACAAGTATTCATAGTGTATAACACTGTTGTTCAAGCTACACTGGACAATCAATGACTAAGGAATTTATACTCGCCTAGAACATCTGTGTTCTACAGAAGACAAAACTGCATTGAATCATATCTAGATTAATTAGCAAACCTTGAACTACGGATAACCTTTGGCAAATTATCAACAGACATGCATAATGAGGAAAGATACATTAAATCTTTAAATACGTAACGAACAGGGTGACCCAGAAATTATATACAAAGAGGGTCATTATGTAAATGAGTTATGTAAAGATATAAACATCAGTCGATTTATGTTTTCAATGATAATATACTATACTATATCTATACTATATATACTACATGATGTGTGCTATACATCATACTATCATATTTTTTATAAAAAAAATAGTGAAATTTTAATTACTGCAAAGAGCAATAAAGTCATAAAAACTGTTAGCGAGGTAGTAATTTATTTTACGGCGCGTTTCGAACACTTAATGTTCATCATCAGGCACATCTTTAATATAAAGAAAAAAATGTTTAAACTTTTATTGAAGTTATTATAAAGTAACAAAAAGTTTACTGAAAAATAACATGAAAGGGTTTATATAGCTAGCTCACAAGGGATGGTTCTTTTATATAACTTTCAAAAATTTATATGCATTTTGTCTTAGTGTTCGAAAAGGGTGGTAAAATAAATTACTTGTGGTGAATACGTAATATATATTTCTCACTATCATGAGTATGCACAACACAATAACTGCTAGTTATTGTGACACATGGCTTCTAAGTATATAAACTGAATATTTATCCTGGACTAATGGATCACCTACTATACTTGCAGCATTTGTTTACATTGTTTAGAGTGACTTTTTTTTATTTATTATTTTATTTCATAGACCCACGCCAGGAAGTGTAGTCACTGGATTGCTTCTTCCCTTTCTTCCCTCCTGTATTCCTTCCTACATCTGTGTTATCAGTGTCACTGGTAATGTAATAAATATTACATTGTTGTGACTTTAAACAAATAAAATTTAAAAAAAAAATATTTTATTACAACTACCCAACAGGTAACAAGTAATATTGATGAGTGTTACATAACAAAATTAAATAAAAGAGTGGAGAAACCACCCATTGGTGGTTACTCGATATACATTAATCTGATCACTGGAAATAATTTAGTATTGCCGAGTAAATCTCGGGTAACCTTTTTAACCTTCTGGTAGTGTTGTTAGGAATTTGGCGAAATGATAATTGCTGAATTAAAGGGTTTAGGTTGGGGGGTAAAGATTCATGAAGTTTGCAGTATCGTGATTGGATTTCCTCGTAGATAAAAGGAATTTTTAAATTGTTATGAATTGTATCATTAGAAACATAAAAGTGAGCTTCTACAATTTTTCGAAGGATTATGAATTGGGTTGTTTGTATTCTTTGGATGTTTGTACTCTTGGCTGATCCCCACATTTCGAGTCTTAAGTCCACATCGGTTTAAGTATTGTAGTATATATTAGTTTTTGTTGTGTAGAGTCAAATTTGATCTTTTGTCTAGAAGTCTAGATAGCATCTTATATCGTCTCATTAAGTCTTGTCGTTTCAGTCTTGTATGTGGATTCCACATCAGTCGTTTATAGTGACTTAGAATTTTTTTTTTTAAGTGACTTGACTGAACTGATTTAATGACTTAGAAGCTGATCCTCTTGGCATTACCCGGGCGGTAGATTACACCCCGGAGTTTTGATTATAGAGGCATTAGATCATAAAAAAGGGACCCTGATCAAAATACAGTAGTTAGTTTCCCCGAAAAGAGTTGTGTATGAACCATATGTTTCTTTGTATCTAAATGTCACCAATTTTATTTCTATAACGGACAGACAGACAAACTTTGTATTTTATATATATATATATATATATAGATAAGAAGAATAATATTCTTACATGTAAAACACCAACGACAATAAACATAATTTCTGATGCTTTCCATGGTATGATGAATTTGTCTGACAAATGATCTAATCCAGTGTTTCTTAACCTTTTTAGTGCAATGGACCCCTTTAAAATTTTTAAATATGTCACGGACCCCTCTGTGAAAAAAATTTGTTTAAACGTCAATTATTACAAAATATATTCTATTTTATTATTTAAATATTTGTATTTCAATAATATAACTGTAGAGAGATATCTTTATGTTCCTTTGATATAAAATAATAATTGCAATTTATTTTCAATGTGAAGGCTGTTGCTGCTTTTCCTTGATTAGAAGATTGAATTGAGGGATGGTTTTCGACAAAGCAACGCGCATTTCATGTTCGACATTCAGTCGATTTCGATGTTTTGTTTTTATTGTTACGGTTTTGGTTTTATTGTTAATTTTAAAAATTAGGAGCAGTCGGCGAACCCCCAAAATATGATCCATGGACCCCCGAGGGGTCCATGAACCACAGGTTAAGAAACATTGCTCTAATCAATCTATTAGATGCACTCTTGAACAAAATTTAGTATGAGATGTAGATTTTCTTGTTTATGAATCATACTATCTTTAGATAATATTGAAGTTTGATGAATGGAATCTTTCGTTCTATGCAAGAACTGCTGTGTTGTTCACAAGTATCCATTTTGTTCACTATTCTAGTCTAATAGTTTATATATGTTTTTTTTTACAATTTTTGAGTTTCCAGCTATAAAATGTTTAAATTATAATGAAAAGCCGGCTTTGAATTTGATTAAGATATTTAATTACTGGTTAACCATAAAACTGGTTAATTACTGACATTTTTTTCTCAGTATATATTTACAGCAAACATATTACAGAGTACAGCACGCAGGAAAAAGCTAACACTCGCTCACAGTAAATTGGATTTTTATAATTTTTGTCAAAGGGTAAGAAAAGTTATTTTTTAAAAAAAACATTAGCATATAATAAAATTCCCATTACAATAACTTTATAAAAAATCAAAATATAAAACATAATTCAAAATTGGAAACATCGTTTAAAAAATAATAAATAAAATTATCTAAGAGATCATATAAACAATAGATCGTAAATTGTTGAAAACATAGTATGACACTCATACAAAAAAATGTTTAGTTCATATTAAAGAATTATTAAGTTAATTTATTTGGTTCTTGATAATTGTGGCCCCGCAATTATTTTTACAACTTGATTACAAAATGTTCCGGAAATATAAGATATATATATATATATATATATATGAGTTATGTCTGTGTCTTTATGTGTGTTCCCTTCGTTTTGAATTTACTTTATTTAAAAAAGTCCGCTGGACCGTTTCTTTTAATTGTTATCTGTGACACATAGAAAGAGGCGTAACAAAAGACTCACTTTTCAATATTTCGACTGTTATGGGATCAAAATATTGAAAAGTGAGTCCTTTGTTATGTTTGTTTCTATGTGTCACAGTTTATTTTAAGTATATATATATATATATATATATATATATATATATAACAGATTCAATAATATATCGACCGTTTGATAGAATAGGTGTGTTCTCTAATCGGGGTTCGGTCAATTTTCCAGGATAAAAAATCAAACTCTCGTTGCCAACGTTTCGGTTTTATTTAAAACCTTTTTCATAGGCAGAAGTAAGAATTTTTTAACTAAGAAAATGAAATTTACATTATTTAAAGGAACAACAATGTTAGTCGGACAAAACCTTCGACTAGACTGAAGTCTAGTCAAGTTTTTGTCCGACTAACATTGTTGTTCCTTTAAATAATGTAAATTTCATTTTCTTAGTTAAAAAATTCTTACTTCTGCCTATGAAAAAGGTTTTAAATAAAACCGAAACGTTGGCAACGAGAGTTTGATTTTTTATCCTGGAAAATTGACCGAACCCTGATTAGAGAACACACCTATATATATATATATATATATATATATATATATATATATATATTCACTTAATAAACGGAAAAACGATCCAAACTTGTTACAATAACGGTTCAAAATTGAGGATAGGTAGCACACAAAGTAAAGAAAGACACTTACAAACTCAAATTTTTGGGTAATCCGTCTAGTAACCCGTTTTTTCTTTCTCTTTTCTCCTGAAGACGGATTGCCCAAAAATTTGAGTTTTTAAGTGTGTTTCTTTACTTTTTGTGCTACCTATCCTCAATTTTGAGCTGAGGATATGTATGTGTATATATATATATATATATATATATATATATACATACATATATGGTTTCTAAAGCGTATTTTATTTTCATTGATTTATAAACATATTATATTAATGAAAATGCAATTAAATTGTATTTATTTGGTATCATTACAGCACTATTATTATATTTAGCATGGAGAATATAAATAGAAATATTTTAATCATTATGATATTTCTAATTAATTTCTTTGTATATTTAATGAAATTCTTCTTCAGTGGACTTTTTAAATAGTGATAATAATGAATTAAGTGATGTTTAGTGATGATTGTGATATTTAGAGATTAGGATGCAATGATTTCAGACATCACTATATTTGATAAACAGGTAGGACTTAGATAGACAGCGATATAAAGTATATATTTATGATTTAATCAGAGAAGGAATAAATGAGGAAAAAAATAAATTTTGGAACAATATATAAAAAATTTTTGCAATAAAAATGTAAAAATTTTGACTTATGATTGAACATGAAAGCTTTTGAGGAGACAAATATTATGTTGTAAACCAGATTGATGTTCTTTTTTACTTATAGTAAGGTTGAGTGTAGGCCACTGCTGATATTTTTTTTACTTATAGTAAGGTTGAGTGTAGGCCACTCCAGATATTTTTTTTACTTATAGTAAGGTTGAGTGTAGGCCACTCGTGATATTTTTTTACTTATAGTAAGGTTGAGTGTAGGCCACTCGTGATATTTTTTTTACTTATAGTAAGGTTGAGTGTAGGCCACTCCAGATATTTTTTTTACTTATAGTTAGGTTGAGTGTAGGCCACTCCTGATATTTTTTTTAATATAGTAAGGTTGAGTGTAGGCCACTCGTGATATTTTTTAAATTATAGTAAGGTTGAGTGTAAGCCACTCGTGATATTTTTTTACTTATAGTAAGGATGAGTGTAGGCCACTCGTGATAGTTTTTTACTTATCGTAAGGTTGAGTGTAGGCCACTCGTGATATTTTTTTTACTTATAGTAAGGTTGAGTGTAGGCCACTCCTGATATTTTTTTTACTTACAGTAAGGTTGAGTGTAGGCCACTCCTGATATTTTTTTTTACTTATAGTAAGGTTGAGTGTAGGCCACTCCTGTAATTTTTTTTACTTATAGTAAGATTGAGTGTAGGCCACTCCTGATATTTTTTTTACTTATAGTAAGGTTGAGTGTAGGCCACTCCTGATATTTTTTTTACTTATAGTAAAGTTGAGTGTAGTCCACTCGTGATATTTTTTACTTATAGTAAAGTTGAGTGTATGCCACTCGTCATATTTTTTTCGCTTATGGTAAAGTTGAGTGTAAGCCACTCGCGATAAGTTTTTAACTTATAGTAGGTTGAGTGTAGGCCACTCGTGTAATTTTTGTAATAATAAAAAGTAACAAATGGAATATGATTTCATGAATAACACTAATATTAATATTAACTATGACCAGACTATTGACTCTATCCAGGGAACAAAAGCAGAAACCCTCGTGTAGACAGCTGGAGTGTTGGGTAGAGCACATAACCTGCCAAAGGACACAATTCCTATCTGTTCTTTGAGACAGGTTGAAGATCTGTTGAAGAACAGAGGCCCTCCTGAGTCACCCTTTTAACAGAAAAACAAATAAAATATATAAGTATTAACTTAAATCATTTAACTTTTCATATTACCATCTTGTTCTTTATTAATATTTTTATAGTCTAACAACGATATTGTTTAGGGTAAAAAGTTAATGAAATGGTCTCCACATATAAACATTTAATCGTATAAACAACGCGTTTCAAACACGTAGTGTTCTTCTTCAGGCATTAACTAAATCCGAGATTGTTTAGTCATAAAAAAATATTGTATATGGTTACATCTGTTTTTATAATGGCTATCTAAGAAGAACAATATTTTATTAAAACCTTTTAATAAAAAGTTGATAGATTAATTAAATTGATTGATAGTTTTATCATCAAAATAAACACATATTAATATAACCATATATCTAAAGAGTAACTTTATTTATAAATTTGAAATTTCTAATGTAATTAATAAAAAAAAAACTTTTTACAATAACTGAAAACGAAAAGTAGGTTTTGAATTAATATACTTATACAGTTTCAAAATTATATACAGTATATACAGTATATTTGATTCTGTATAAAATATAAAAATAAAAGAAATATAAAAATCAACAACAAATCTTCATCTTCATTAATGTTTTATAGAAGAACCATAAAATTTTATATGAAGAAGGTCAGATGTCTCTGACGAGACATTGGTTGGACTCAGTATGATATCTTTAATGATAAGATGACGTGTTTTTATAATAGATATGTAAAAACGATATTTAATATATCTCTTATAAAATAAACGCGTATTATTTTAATAAATTTATATATAGAGCCAAATCAATATATACTCACATGTCTTATTTTATTACTCTCTATAAGTAGAGAGTTGCTACTACTTTGAAAGAAAAACAAAACCTATTTTTCTGAGGTAAAATGGATAAACCAACAAAAGTCTCCACACAAATGAAGTTTTATTCAACGCGTTTCGAACACTTTGTGTTCATCATCAGGAAGACACCAAAGGATGTGGTACTGACGGGTTGGTCAAGTGAAAACAACTGTATAATCGGAGTTGTTTTCACTTGACCAACCCGTCAGTACCACATCCTTGGTGTCTTCCTGATGATGAACACAAAGTGTTCGAAACGCGTTGAATAAAACTTCATTTGTGTGGAGACTTTTGTTGGTTTATCCATTTTACCTCAGAATGAGTAAATACCACACAATTACGGATTGCACAACTAATGATTTAAAACCTATTTTACCATCTCCGTTTCATTCACAGTAGATCTTATTCTTACACAAAGAAACACTCGACGTCCAATAAGAAATGAGAAAAAAAAGACTAAGATCTTTCAACCATAACAAGCAGCCTTGGTCAAACTCTGTTACTAGAATTTAGATACTCAGTTGAAAGATTTTAGTCTTTTTTCTCATTTCTTATTGTTGTTTCGATTTTAATTGTAGTTTTATTTTTTTTTGTGAAATCTTATTATACACAGAAACACATGATAAACAATCCTGTTTCCCTGTATTTCAATGCTACCGTCTTTTTCCGAAAATAAGACACTGTATTACTTTATTTTTAGGTCAAAATCCGTGCTATGGCTTATTCTCGTGGGGGGAGGGCATCAAGTACATTAAGCAGATTTACATATTTTTGTTTAATATTTATTTTTATACAGAAATTTAAATTTATTCGATTAAAATCATGTCTTCTTCTGGAACATCGTCATCAATTATCAAAATTTTGAATTCAGTTTTGATTTTCCTCCAAAATCTATTTCTTGTTGAATCATTGGTCTGAATCTCTCATGTCTTGCAATATAGCTGAGTTTAAATTAATACTTCTTGTCTAAGTAGCCTCCTTGAAACAAACTTTAGAGGTAAACAAAGAATTTCTTGGAATATTTTTTTCCAAAGAATTCTCTGAAATATTACGACAGCTAGAGATACTTACTACATTCAACAGCAAGTTTTTAACGAATTATATTTTTTTACATTATCTTAACTTGGGCCTATTTTCAGGGGAGAGCTTACAGTCCGAAACGTCCCGAAAATCACGCAAGGACTTATGTTCGGGGGGATGTCTTATTTTCGGAAAAAGACGGTATTCCCTCTACAGCAGGGGGTTTTCACCCCTCATTGACCCATTCACCCTCTTGCCATTTCACACAATGACATTCCCCACCCCCTCTTCTATCCAAGGTAGTACATACATATTGACAACTTTACATTGATAATGTTTATAATAGAATCTTACAAATTAAATGTTAGTTACAATTATTGAAGGATATATAAAATATTAATTCAATGCATTTATAATTAAGAGGTCAAAACTTAAAATAGCTTTCCTCACATTGTAAACTTACTATGGTCACAATTCACCCCCTGAAAACCCAAAATTCACCCCTTGGGGTGAACTTCACCCTCCTTGAGAACCCATGCTCTCTAACCTACCACTATATATATATATATATATATATATATATATACGAGTATATATATAAGTGACATGTTGTTACTTACCCCACAAGTGTCTTTTCCACCTTTCTCCTCTCCTGCGCAGATCATTATAGCCTCATTGACGCCGTCAGGGATTCCTCGTGACCTTCCCAACTGTCTCTTACATTTGTCAGAGTCAACCAGACTTAGCTCTACAGCCATTAATTTGGAACTACTTGGCCCAGCTGGAAAAGATCACAACACATATTATTTATATATATATATCCCGGGTTGCCGGGACGGTTTCATGCCGTTGTGTTTCCGGCGTGCTTGGTCGCTCTTTCTATTTTCTCCTGAAGACGGATCATCCAAAAATTTGAGTTTGTAAGTGTGTCTCTTTCTCTGTGTGTTGCTTTTCTTCGTTTTTGAGTTGATATATATATATATATATATATATGTTTTATATATATATTCCTATTGCTATCCACTCTAATTCCCATGGACTGGACTTTAATCACTGCTTCCATGTCCAAGTCTTTAATCAGATCCCTGTACCGCCTTCTCGGGTTACTTTAAGAGCTTCAGAGGAGGCAATTATCTGTCTTCTCAAAGCCCGCTCTCCTCCTGGCCTCAAATTGTACCGTTAATTTTTTTTTTATTATAACTATTCTTTTTATTTTTTATTTTATTTATTTTGTATATATACATTTTTAAATTCTCTATTGCTTTATTTAATATTCTTCTCCTTCTGTTATTTTTACTTGCTATTATTTGTTCTGTTTTAGTTATTTTTCTCTCTGTAGTTAGTAGCTTACCTAGGGCGGCCAGCAGAGTACGTGCGTGTTCGTCGCATTCGACCGTCCACTCAGTGGCTTCAGCTACTCAAAGGGACTACTTCAGCCCAATGACGACGAATGTAGAAATATCGTTGCGAGCCTTTTTTGTGTGTTTGTTTCTCTGTTTTTCTCTTTCTTGTGTGAACTATATATATATATATATATATAATAAAGATTTCACATAAACACGTGAAACAACAATCAATGATCAAACCACAATAAGAAATGGGAAAACAAGACTAAGATCTTTCAACCGTAACAAGCGGTCTTCGTCAGAGTCAAAAACCCAACTGAACACTAGATGCAGAAAACATCTGGTGAGGAGTTGAGAAGAGTGGGAGGGAAGAGTGGTATTTTAAAAGGGTGAAAGCACAGAAAAGGACTAATGTCCAGAAAGGGATGTTTGGGGAAACAAAGGAGTACAGTAAGAAAAAGTAAAAAACTATGCGCTACCTGTCAACCCTCTTAGAAGAGGCTATTGCCCTCGTGACGAAAGTATCAAGTTTGAAGAGACCGTTACTAATGTTTATAATATTAGATCTATTAAATTTAATTAGAGACGATTCAATAATATTTCTTAACAACATTGATTTTTCATAGGTAATAAATTTAGCTCCTGTCCAATCAATATGATGATTTTCTTATTCTTGATGATATATGATGATTCGTGCCTTATTCTTGCATATAAAAAATGAAAATCATCATATTGATTGGACAGGAGCTAAATTTATTACCTATGAAAAATCAATGTTGTTAAGAAATATTATTGAATCGTCTCTAATTAAATTTAATAGATCTAATATTATAAACATTAGTAACGGTCTCTTCAAACTTGATACTTTCGTCACGAGGGCAATAGCCTCTTCAAAGAGGGTTGACAGCTAGCGGATAGTTTTTTACTTTTTCTTACTGTACTCCTTTGTTTCCCCAAACATCCCTTTCTGGACATTAGTCCTTTCCTGTGCTTTCACCCTTTTAAAATACCACTCTTCCCTCCCACTCTTCTCAACTCCTCACCAGATGTTTTCTGCATCTAGTGTTCAGTTGGGTTTTTGACTCTGACGAAGACCGCTTGTTACGGTTGAAAGATCTTAGTATTGTTTTCCCATTTCTTATTGTGGTTTGATCATTGATATATATATATATATATATATATATATATATATATATATATGATCAAACCGAAATATGAAATGGGAAAACAATACTAAGATCTTTAAACCGTAACAAGCGGTTTTTCAAGTAACTGGGTTTATAGACAAAAGTTTGTTTACAAAACTTTGGAACAGAACTTCTAAAAATATTTACACATGCCAATTTACTACTTATGTATTATGGCAGTCATATGATATTTTATTGATATTTGTTGAATATTGAATTATTTTTTTAAATGAGAACTGAAATTTTATAAGTTCTATCCACTTAACAACGTGTTTAAAAAAAGACATACTGTGTAACAGATATACTGTGTTTTTCCACTAGTAGACCTTACGGTTCCACTAGTTACGATTGAAAGATCTTAATCTTGTTTTCCCATTTCTTATTGTGGTTTGATCATCGATTGTTATTTCACCTGTTTATGTGAAATCTTTTTATATACATATATATATATATATATATAGTAATATATTCTCGGCCGTCTGACAGTTATATAACCAAAGAAAGATTAATCGTTTCTTCTGCCTCAAATCAAACTCTCTTTGCTGACGTTTCGATTTTGTTTTCAACCATTCCTACAAGTGAATTGTAATTTTTCTAGATTGGTTACTTATTTTTATTTTCATTGTTATTCTAGTAACTCTTGATTGAAATTAGTTTTTCATATTGTTACTTTTTTTATTTGTGTTAAAATATATATGTATCTAATTTCTTATTTTCATCTAGATTGTAGGGCTTTGAATAAGATTTTAAATAAAATAGAAACGTCAGCAATTAGAGTTTGATTTGAAGTGGAAGAAACTGACCGCATCCCGATTTATCTTTTTTTAGTTTTTTAGTTATTATATATATATATATATATATATATAACTAACTTCAAAAACGAAAATAGTAATGCACAGAGAAAGGGACACACATATTAACTCAAAGTTTCGGGTAGTCAGACTTCAGGAGAAAGAAAAGAGGAAAGTAGGAGACGAAGCACGCCGGAAACCCGTATATATATACACGAGTTCAAAATGCAAGAAGGGTAACACATAGAGTAAGGAAACACACTTGCAGACTCAAATTTTCAGGTAATCCGTATAGTTGGGTAAATATATAAAAATCATAAGCCATATTAACAAACTGAACTAATCAAAAACAAATGATAGAGAAAAGAGAAAATAAATAAATAAATACACAAAATTTTCTTTTGTTGTAATATATATATATACAACTAAAGTTTATCAGGACTCTGTCAGTTCTTCAGGTTCAAATTAAACTCTCATTGTCAACGTGTCTTTTTTCTATTTAAACTTTTCTTAATAGGCAGAAGTATAAAATTTAGCGAGTGCAATTCAATGTGTCACAGGTTCACTCAAACTAAACATTTGTTGAAATCCACTGAATTCATTAAAGAGATGAAGTTGTTTAAAAGGATTAAAAGAAATATTTATTTACTTATTTCTCTTTGTTAAATAATCTCTAATGTAATAGTTAGTTTTTTTGTTTCAAAATTTTATACTTCTGCCTATAAAAAAGGTTTTTAAATAAAAACCGAAACGTTGACAAGGAGAGTTTAATTTGAAGCTGAAGAACTAACCGAGTCATGATAAACTTTAATTTTGTTTCTATTATATATTATATATATATATATATATTATAATATATGTTTGTCGATATATATATATATATATATATATATATAATATTTGTCGATACTTTTATATATATATATCTTTAATGTATGATCCTATTTTTTTATGATGTATGAAAGTTTCACAAAAACTTATACGTTTAACGTTGAAGGTCGACATTGAAATTGTAATCCAAACGCAAAACTTCTTTACATTCATAGTTTATATTGAACTTAAACTATAGATTATAGTTAAGATTATACATTATTATAGTTAAGCGTTATAGATTATAACAATTCCTGTAAGGGTTTTAGTGTGACTAAGTTTAAACGAGAGAGTAAATTAGTGAGATAATTAATCTACTTTAAATACAAAATAGTAGTCTATTAGCTTTTACTAATCGGGGCGAATAATAATGTTAATCGAGTTATAAGACCTCATCAAGCATATAATATGACCAGATATATTAGGTATAACTCAAACACACTAAAACACAAACCAGGAAAATAAGAAATAAATTTAACAAAACATCAAAAAATATAGCCAATTATATATCATATAATAAAATTCAAAATGCGTTTCTTGAGGTTTAAGTTTAACTAATCATGATTACAAGCCGATGTTTCGATAAAAATTTTCAAAGTTAAAAACAATTGATTGAAAACAGAAGTTTTTATGAAAAGGAGCCACAGAGTTTACAGAGATGGACCTTTACATAGAGGTTATAAGGGCTTCCCTACTCTCCAGTAGGGATTTTGGAGTCATTTCTTTTTCTTAAATGGCAACTTATACTTATATTGCAGTAATGTTTCTTTCAATATAAGTTTAATTAGTTCTTGCTATATTCCTGGTTTGTGAGGAGACCAAACACTTCTTTGAGTCTAATAAATAGACATTATTTGCCTGAAATTATCAATTATCAATGAAATCCATCCATGTTTACACTTAGAAATTATTAAAAACAAATTAGTTTTATAAAAAATTTGGTCACTGTTGATTTGTCAACTCTGGGGCTCCTAAACTCCCTCTGTTTTAAGAAAACCAAAAAAAAAACAAGACAGTATTATTGCTTATTAATGGAACAAATGTGTTGTTTAAACACAATTACTTTTATTATTTATTAAGGTTAAAAAAATTTTTAAACAGATGAGTAATACTGCAAAATAACTTTAGCAGTTCTGCAAGGATACATTCACAGAACATTCAAGGAAAGAGAAAACAGAAAACACTATAAGCAATAAATTACAAGCAATACAAATAAGCAAAATATAAAAAAATTAAGGGGAAATCAAAAATGTACAAAAACTATTACCTTTTTTTTTATTTTTTATGAAGGAAACTATTTAGGTTAGATGCAATTAACTAACAGCATTATAATATCAGCCACGAAAACAAAGGAAGGTTACATAACCATAAAACAAAAACAAGCAACCCCTCCAAGTCAAAATAATTACTGTGTTTTATTTATTATAAAACACATTTATTATTATTTGGAAAATGCTGAATAATTTTTGTTGAAACGTCGGCTTATAATCAGGATTAGTTCATTCTTTTTATCAAATCCTCAAGAAACCAATTTTGAATTTTAGAATCGTCTGATATTTATGGTGTAATAGAACTAGTTGGGTAATCAATGTTACACATTTGTATAAATACTATTCAAGTTTAGAATGAATCCTTTCAAAATAAATGAATTTAGAAGCAAACTGGTGTAGTAAAGCCAATGGTACTAGATAGTTTGAATGACCTTGGAAAACAGACTGTGTTTAAGTAGGAAAACAGTGTTACCAAAATCAATTTTTCCCCAACCAGCTGCTGTCGCTATACTACTACTGATGTTATCTTCCATAGAGAGGCATATCGGCTTGACTTCTCCCAGAGTCAGAAGATTATTATTAACCTATAAATAGATCACGTGTTATTATAAAACATGTATGTATAATTCTAACGTAATGCAATCAGTTATTACGTGGTATTTCCTCATTGTAGGGTAAAAAGCTAATGAAATGGTC
This sequence comes from Hermatobates lingyangjiaoensis, assembly GCA_026182355.1. NCBI lineage: Eukaryota > Metazoa > Arthropoda > Insecta > Hemiptera > Hermatobatidae > Hermatobates > Hermatobates lingyangjiaoensis. The sequence continues at coordinate 92,554 of JAPFBL010000778.1, forward strand.
TCCACATATAAAAATTTAATTGCATAAACAACGCGTTTCGAACACGTAGTGTTCTTCCTCAGGCATTAACTAAAAAATACAATGACACCAGAGAGTTATCTAAAGTACAAAGTAAATATAGTACAAAATAAAAATAAAATAAAATAAGTAAGAGAGTACGAAGCTAAGGGTGAGTGTTTGTGGTACAACTGACTGGGAATAGGATGGACGTGGGTGAGGGTATGTACATCTGTTTCATATTAGAAGGCAGGACATTTCATTGTTATTTTTTTTTCCTAAAGGATAGGCTGAGCCTTTACATTTGCTCTAAGACTAACTGTAGGAAACTTATTAAATAATTCTTCTGCGATAATTCTTCTACTTGCCTCAATGAACAAATTCCCAAGTGTACATTTTCTTCATATATATATATTATATTATATTATATATTCCAACCTTAAATCCATTTTCACCCATATTTCCAACAGCCCCTGTGCCAGCAGAGGGATGCAGCGATGTGAACGCCGTAACCGCCAAACCTGTCCCCTAATTAACTCCAGTCCTTACTTTACTTCCCCTCTCAGCAACAACTCCTATCCTGTTCCTTCTGATACATCTTGCACTTCCTGTAACTGCGTATGAACAATCACAGGGCGTCCGTTGGTCAGCGCAGAGACTTACTCATAGCTATCCATGCTAATTCCCATGACCTCCCTTTCAATGATTGTTTCAGGGTACAAATCCTCAAACAAATCCCCGAGTCTAATTCCCATGTCACCCTTAGAGCCTCCGAAGAGGCATTCATATGCCTCCTTGTGGCTCGCTCTCCTCCTGGTCTTAACCTGTACTGTTAATTTTTTTTTTTGCATTTTTATTATTTATTGTCTTCATTATTATTTCGTATTATATAGTTTTTATCTTGTTTTATAAAAAAATATTGGAGGGATTTCTATTTTTCCTCTCCTCCGCTCGGGGGCAGCATTGCGGTGGTTCCACGAGTTACTCTGGGAACGACGGATGTCGACTGATGTCGAAATATCGAAGTGAGTTTTGTAGTGTCTTTCTGTGTTCTTTTCTCTGTGTTAAAGTATATATATATAATCGATAAAAAGATTTTACATAAACACGTGAAATAACAATCAATGATCAAACTACAATAAGAAAAGGGAAAACAAGACTAAGATCTTTCAACCGTAACAAGCGGTCTTCGTCAGAGTCAAAAAACCAACTCAGTTTATAGATTGTAGATTATATATATATAAAAGTTCTATTTTCTGCTTATTCCCTTTTTACCCTTCAATTTATGTATGAGTTAAAACAAGGTGATAGCTGACCTCAAAAAGAGCAATGTCATTGTAGAGTGTAGTCAAGGAGTAGTCAGGGTGAACTATTCTTTTAGTTATTAAATAGTCATTACCATAGATGTTCTCAAATCTGGTTGGTAATGTTAAGTAGCCAACTCGGATGTACCGTGCTTTTTGACTGCAACACATATAACATTGAGGACATTCATATACATACATGGTAGTATAGTCTATGCAGGTTATATTTTAACAAAAATATGTTGGATTCTAGACAGTAGAAGTCATAATAGACTCTTCTTGTATGTACTGTATAGTAATATTAGCGTAGAGAGGTCAATGACCAATAAACTAAGTTACTAAGGCAGTGATTCCCAAAGTGTGTGCCACCATTATCTAGTTGGTGTGCCGGGAAAATATATATATTAATAAAAAAATAGTATAATATATTTTTGCGTCCTGTGATTTACCAATCTCACTTTTCTCGCTAATATGTTAAGTGTGGATTTTCAATGAAATATACATGTATTTTAAAAGGTACTGCTAAGTTTAAGAATATATATATATAATGGCAGTTGTGCCGCCAAAATTTTAGTAGCTTCTTAGTGTGGCATCATTAGAATAGTCCACTGTACTAAGGACTATTTTTGAGTTTACTGTGAAGTAGCAATCTCATAAAGGAGAAATTTACGAAAGAAAATAGGTCATTTTAGACACGTTTTGTATGTACTGTGTAGCAATATAAGCGAATAGAGGTCAATGACCAATAAGCTAAGTTACAGTGGACTATTTTTGCATTACGTGTAGAATCATTGGTATAATGAGGTAATTGACTAAAGAAAATACGTCATTTTAGACACGTTTTGTATGTACTGTGTAGCAATATAAGCGAATAGAGGTCAATGACCAATAAGCTAAGTTACAGTGGACTATTTTTGCATTACTGTGTAGAATCATTGGTATAATGAGGTAATTGACTAAAGAAAATACGTCATTTTAGACACGTTTTGTATGTACTGTGTAGCAATATAAGCGAATAGAAGTCAATGACCAATAAGATAAGTTACAGTGGACTATTTTTGCATTACTGTGTAGAATCATTGGTATTTTGGAGAATATTTATTTTCTTTACTTATTTACAATATTTACAATATTAATAGCGATACCATCACACATCATTATATCAGTAAAACAGGTTTACATACACAGTTCATAACATAAAACAGTTCATACCCACTGCTGGATCTGGCCAGATCGTTTTGTCGGCGGCGAAGAACCACAAAGCATGAAGAGTTGACAGAGTATAAGGGAGAGAACGATTCCAACCAGGTAACGATGGCGACAAACAACTGGTTCTTAAGAACAGCTGGTTCTTAACTGACTTGGGTCAGTGTTGCCGCTACATCATAAAGAGGTAATTGACCAAGGAAAATAGGACATTTTCGAAAGTTTTTTCATGAGTTCTGTAGTAATAGTATGTAGGGATATGAGACATGAAAATATTCACTTTATACGATGAAAGTATTACGATATATAATATTTGATAATACTGATGATGGAAGAAGTTACCCTGAAGGTGACTGAGCACAGTGAGCAGCGCTGAGGATGAATCTCTCACTGATGATGCTCCCTCCACAAAGCCATTGTACTGAGTCATCGCTACCGTACCCAACGGCGGCCTGAAACATGATTCAACACAAATAAGTTAGTTGAAGTGCCTTCGTCACTCTAACAGTTGTGCTGAGAGCATAGCTTTTAAAATTGACACGCGCAGAGTTTATATGTGACAATTCCATTGAGTGTGTTACATATAAATTCTCAATGGTTACATATAATTTGTTAGAGTGTTACACACTAACAAATTCTCTGAGAGAATTACTGACTCATTTTTCTACATTGTTAAGTTGCCATAGTGTGTTAAATTTTTTTTTTACGCGAATAGATTTCTACTTGATATAAATAAGTAGGCAAGATCATCCGTTATTTCAAAACAACGCAGATACTTTTTGCCTTTTCTATACTGTCTAAAGAAGCTGAGTGATGTATATGACTTATCCATTTCTGCTGTGAAGCTTAGCTACTGAGTTAGGAATATTGCTTGTGCTTCCAGAGGAAATATAAAAAATACTTAAAATCATTAAAAAATCAAACCATTTCGCCATAACGGTCTAAATATTGAAAAGTAAGTCTTAGTTATGTTCTTTTCTAGTGTCACAGTTTATCTAAGTGTACACACACAACACACACACCACACACACAACACACACACACACACACACACACACACACACACACGCATATATATATAGTACAGGTTAATATAAAGAAAAGGTCAAAGGTCAATAATGAACAAGAAACAAGTGGTTAGAATAAAAGAGTTGAAAGGTCAACGGTATAACTGGACTCTTAATCTATTTATTCTCTATTAGTCCAGTTATAGCGTTGACCTTTCAACACTTTTATTCTTACCGCTTGTTTCTTGTTCATTATTGACCTTTGAACTTCTCTTTATATTAACCTGCACTATCCTTTTAATCTATTTATAGCAATGACTAAGCATGAGTCATCGATTTTAATTTAACATGTCACTTAGCCAACTCCTTTTCCAGTTGAACCCTGTTAGCAGGAGGTTAGTTCGTAGGATCGAATCTCTCAGTCTTAAGATCGTAAATGCCGAGATTGCGGTTAATTTTAATGATACCTGTTTAAAAGAGGATCTGCTGCCTATTTATACCTATAATAATATATATATAAATATATATATATATTATATACGATATATATATATTTATATATATATATAATATATATATATATATATGTGTGTGTGTGTGTGTGTCGTCCTCTGTGTGCCTACCTCAGTGAGTTTAATTTATTATACAATACGAATACATATGTTATTATACAAAGATGTAAATATGTAAGTAAAGGGAGTAGATCTTTTAATCTCTTTAGACTTACCATGTGACTATGTGACAGTTGCTTGGCTTCGTATCCTCCCACCACTTCAGTACGAGGAGATCTTCTAATTCTTTCTGGTCCGCCAAGTGAAATTCTTCCACAATTTCTTCTAGTGTATTCTTACACACTGAAAATAAATCACATAAATGATATACTCAATTTGATGGCTTGCTCCAATCATTCCGCTGTACTAGGTTAGGTTAGGTTACAGTGGCCTTCCTAAGAGAGAACACACATAGGCCGCAAGCCGGCCTTTTGTGATACCACAAAGAAGAATTTGGGGCTATTCTCCCTCGTCCCTGGCCTAATCAAACCATCTCGTGAGAACAATATATCTAGACAGATCCCTGATACCAGTGGATGCTAAGTTTTCAAAATTGTCAAAGAAATATTCTCCTAATACTTCTTTTCTTATTTGAGCTAAACCAGGGCATTGACAGAGAAAGTGAGGAATTGTCTCTTCCTCTTCCTCGTTCTGGCATGCTCTGCAAAAATCCCTCGCCTCCATTCCTAACCTGGTGACGTGTTTTTCTATTAGCCAGTGCCCCGTGGAAACAGCGATCACATTAGCTACCATTCTTCTATTCTTAGAGAGAAGATCTTTAGTTCTTCTAGAGTTACAAGAAATCCACAGCTGCTTTGAGATAAGACAGATGTCAACCTCGGACCATCCTTGTTTGACACGTTCATTAATTCTTTGTCTGATCCATAGCTTACATTTGACTGTACTAAAGAAATAAACTCTCCACCAAAATGTGGTAAACACTTCATGTTAAGAAAAACACCTATAATTCATTTTATTTCTATTGTATTGTCATTATTTCTCACTTCAGCCTATATTTTAATAATATGATTTTACCTTTTGCATTTTCATCTCTTTCTTTTCTCTTTTCCTTCGCATGAACACTACAATCATTTTTCTCATTTATTCATTGTTTAACTGGTCCATGATGGTAAGTTGGCTACATTGTGTGTCACTTTGTCTTAGTCGGTAGACGCTTTCACGCCTCCACTCTGTGTTTCTTTTTCTCCTGAAGATAGCAAGAAAGATGAAATGAACAAGAATCGTGAGTGTTAAACTCTTTTTTGACTTTTCTGGTTTTAACTTTAATTATATGAAGTGTTAATGATAGAATAGGTGTGTTATCTAACGAGATTTGGTCAAATTTTCTAGGTTCAAAAAACAAACTATCATTTCATATATATATATATATATATGTGTATAGAGAGAGAGAGAGAGAGAGGAGAGAGAGAGAGAGAGAGAGAGAGAGAGAGGATCAAAGCATAATATGAAATGGGAAAACAAGACTAAGATCTTTCGAACGTAACAAGCTGTCTTTGTCAGAGTCAAAAACCCAACTTACTCATTCAGATAATATAAATATATATAATGAATAAATAATCAAAAAACACTTATATAATAGATGGATTAATTTAATTTTGGTAAATTAATCCATAATATATAAATATAGATCAATATTATATAATATATATATATATAAAATATATACGGTACTGTTTTCTTGACCACAAAAATATTCACAACACTTTTTTTTTTCTCGGAGTTTGGTCAGGGTAAATATATGGAATCACCTTTTTGCCAACGTTTCGTCTTTATTTCAAGACATCCTCAGGGCTATAAACTAACAAAAAACAATAAACAATGGACATTTTTTCATTTCTACTTTAAAAACATCATAAACAAATTGAAAAAGAACTTACTGAAGGCTTGGTTCTGTTACATTACAAACAACCCGTTAACTGTCATTACATGTGCTGTTCCAAGCGACAAATTATTGAACCACTGTTTTTTTAGTACAATCCATTATATATAAACATATATACTTATACACATATTATAATATATATCTATTATAATATGTATCACCATAATATATATCTATAATACATTTATAATAAATTATTATTTTAACAATCCTTAAAAATATAAACTAGATAACATTGCATCTTTAACTATTTATGATGGAACTATAAATCCTACTTAAATTGTCTGTATCTGTTTTTCTATTGCAAGTATTATTAGTATTTTTGATATGTATCATTTCTTTTATCAATCTTTTATTGTATGAAGTTTCATAATCTAAAATTGATGCATTCTCAAATTGAAATGTGTGTTGATTTTTAATTGCATGCGAGGCTAGGCACAAAACATTTTTTTATTTTTAAAATTCGATTTGTGTAAAGCTAATCTATCTTTTAGATATTGTTTGGTTTGACCTATGTATACTCGTACATTATTACAATTTTTGCAAGGAATAGAATATATTATATTGCTTTTAATTAGTTTGTTGATAGGTGATTTGGTGTTCGTAAAAATGCATGTATTTAATTTTTTCTTTACTTTATATGTTATTTTAAAGTTAGCTTCCTTAAGTATTTTTCCAATCTGTTCTGTCAGTCCTTTCACATATGTCACTGATCTATACTGTGGTGAGTTGGTGAGGCCATTATTACTGGAGTGCTGATTTATTTCATTACCTTCTTCAGTGTTTAAATCCGGTGTTATATTTCTATTAGCGTCTACCTGTGGAGTTATTTCATATGGTTACTGACTGTTGATCGCATTATTTTAATTTATTAAATGGTGCGGGTAATTGTTTTGTTTCAATATATTTTTTACTATATTTAAATTTTTCTGTATAAATTGATTATCACATAAATGTATGGCTCTATGTTTCAAAGCTAATGCAGTGTTAATTTTGTGTTTTAGAGGGTGGTGGGATAAAAAATTTAGGTATCTATCAGATTTTTGTGGTTTACGCCACCAATCGACAACTAGGCTACCCTCCGGATTTCTGTATACTATTGTATCTAGAAATGGGAGGCTACGATCTTTTTCTAATTCTATTACAAACTTTAATTTTGAATGGAACAATTTGAAATGGTCCAGTACTGTATCAACCGACTCTTGGGGAATTGTTAAAAACAGGTCATCTACATATTTATAAATGAAGGGCATTGGAAAAGGTATTACATTAATTACTGTATCAAGAAGGTAATCACTAAATCTGCCAAAATGGGGGCACATGGACTACCCATTGCTACTCCATCTATAATTCTGTAATGTTCATTATCATATAGGAAATAACCCTCTGATGTGCATAACCTAATAATGTTTATAAAGTCTATTATAGTTAATTTGGTGCGTTCTGAAATTTTATTCCATGAGTCTTTCACTATTTTTTACACCATGTCAATTGGGATGTTAGTGAATAATGAACTAACATCTAATGAGGCTAGAATGTATCCATTTGGTATCGTCTGATCTTTAATAGAATTTTTGAAGGTAAATGAATCTTTTACATTGTATTTGTTAGTGCTAATGTGTTGTAAGATGTTTGTTTCATACTTAGCTAATCTATATGTAGGACTATTATAGTCTATTAAAATTTAAATTCTATTAATTTCTTTAATTTAAAATTCTATTAAAGATCAGACGATACCAAATGGATACATTCTAGCCTCATTAGATGTTAGTTCATTATTCACTAACATCCCAATTGACATGGTGGAAAAAATAGTGAAAGACTCATGGAATAAAATAACTCTCACCTCTCACAACCCTCTCCCTTCACCTTTAATACCCTCTCTTTCTCACCTTTCACCAATATCTTTCACTCTCACCTCTCACACCCACTCCCTCTCACCTCTCACAACTCTCTCTCCCATACCCTCCCCTCTCACCTGAAACTATCTCTCCTTCTCATCTCACACTCTCTCTTCCTATCATCTCTCACACCCTCTAACCGTCATCTCTCACACCCTCTAACTCTCACCTCTCACACCCTCTCCCTTCACCTTTTACACCCTCTCTTTCTCACCTTTCACACTATCTCTCACTCTCACCTCTTACACTCACTCCCTCTCACCTCTCACAACTCTCCCTCTCACCTCTCAAACACTCTCCCTCTCACCTGAAACTATCTCTCCTTCTCACCTCACACTCTCTCTTTCTATCATCTCTCACACCCTCTAACTCTCATCTCTCACACCCTCTAACTCTCACCTCTCACACCCTCTCCCTTCACCTTTTATACCCTCTCTTTCTCACCTTTCACAATATCTCTCACTCTCACCTCTCACACTCACTCCCTCTCACCTCTCACAACTCTCCCTCTCAACTCTCAAACACTCTCCCTCTCACCTGAAACTATCTCTCCTTCTCACCTCACACTCTCTCTTTCTATCATCTCTCACACCCTCTAACTCTCATCTCTCACACCCTCTAACTCTCACCTCTCACACCCTCTCCCTTCACCTTTTACACCCTCTCTTTCTCACCTTTCACACTATCTCTCACTCTCACCTCTCACACTCACTCCCTCTCACCTCTCACAACTCTCCCTCTCACCTCTCAAACACTCTCCCTCTCACCTGAAACTATCTCTCCTTCTCACCTCACACTCTCTCTTTCTATCATCTCTCACACCCTCTAACTCTCATATCTCACACCCTCTAACTCTCACCTCTCACAACCCTCTCCCTTCACCTTTTACACCCTCTCTTTCTCACCTTTCACACTATCTCTCACTCTCACCTCTCACACTCACTCCCTCTCACCTCTCACAACTCTCCCTCTCACCTCTCAAACACACTCCCTCTCACCTGAAACTATCTCTCCTTCTCTCCTCACACCTCTCTCTTTCTATCATCTCTCACACCTCTAACTCTCATCTCTCACACCCTAACTCTCACCTCTCACACCCTCTCCCTTCACCTTTTACACCCTCTCTTTCTCACCTTTCACACTATCCTTCTCACCTCTCACCTCTCACACTCACTCCCTCTCACCTCTCACAAACTCTCCCTCTCACCTCTCAAACACTCTCCCTCTCACCTGAAACTATCTCTCCTTCTCACCTCACACTCTCTCTTTCTATCATCTCTCACACCCTCTAACTCTCATCTCTCACACCCTCTAACTCTCACCTCTCACACCCTCTCCCTTCACCTTTTATACCCTCTCTTTCTCACCTTTCACACTATCTCTCACTCTCACCTCTCACACTCACTCCCTCTCACCTCTCACAACTCTCCCTCTCACCTCTCAAACACTCTCCCCCCTCTCACCTGAAACTATCTCTCCTTCTCACCTCACACTCTCTCTTTCTATCATCTCTCACACCCTCTAACTCTCATCTCTCACACCCTCTAACTCTCACCTCTCACACCCTCTCCCTTCACCTTTTATACCCTCTCTTTCTCACCGTTCACACTATCTCTCACTCTCACCTCTCACACTCACTCCCTCTCACCTCTCACAACTCTCCCTCTCACCTCTCAAACACTCTCCCTCTCACCTGAAACTATCTCTCCTTCTCACCTCACACTCTCTCTTTCTATCATCTCTCACACCCTCTAACTCTCATCTCTCACACCCTCTAACTCTCACCTCTCACACCCTCTCCCTTCACCTTTTATACCCTCTCTTTCTCACCTTTCACACTATCTCTCACTCTCACCTCTTACACTCACTCCCTCTCACCTCTCACAACTCTCCCTCTCACCTCTCAAACACTCTCCCTCTCACCTGAAACTATCTCTCCTTCTCACCTCACACTCTCTCTTTCTATCATCTCTCACACCCTCTAACTCTCATCTCTCACACCCTCTAACTCTCACCTCTCACACCCTCTCCCTTCACCTTTTATACCCTCTCTTTCTCACCGTTCACACTATCTCTCACTCTCACCTCTCACACTCACTCCCTCTCACCTCTCAAACACTCTCCCTCTCACCTGAAACTATCTCTCCTTCTCACCTCACACTCTCTCTTTCTATCATCTCTCACACCCTCTAACCGTCATCTCTCACACCCTCTAACTCTCACCTCTCACACCCTCTCCCTTCACCTTTTATACCCTCTCTTTCTCACCTTTCACAATATCTCTCACTCTCACCTCTCACACTCACTCCCTCTCACCTCTCACAACTCTCCCTCTCAACTCTCAAACACTCTCCCTCTCACCTGAAACTATCTCTCCTTCTCAACTCACACTCTCTCTTTCTATCATCTCTCACACCCTCTAACTCTCATCTCTCACACCCTCTAACTCTCACCTCTCACACCCTCTCCCTTCACCTTTTACACCCTCTCTTTCTCACCTTTCACACTATCTCTCACTCTCAACCTCTCACACTCACTCCCTCTCACCTCTCACAACTCTCCCTCTCACCTCTCAAACACTCTCCCTCTCACCTGAAACTATCTCTCCTTCTCACCTCACACTCTCTCTTTCTATCATCTCTCACACCCTCTAACTCTCATCTCTCACACCCTCTAACTCTCACCTCTCACACCCTCTCCCTCACCTTTTATACCCTCTCTTTCTCACCTTTCACACTATCTCTCACTCTCACCTCTCACACTCACTCCCTCTCACCTCTCACAACTCTCCCTCTCACCTCTCAAACACTCTCCCTCTCACCTGAAACTATCTCTCCTTCTCACCTCACACTCTCTCTTTCTATCATCTCTCACACCCTCTAACTCTCATCTCTCACACCCTCTAACTCTCACCTCTCACACCCTCTCCCTTCACCTTTTATACCCTCTCTTTCTCCACCGTTCACACTATCTCTCACTCTCACCTCTCACACTCACTCCCTCTCACCTCTCACAACTCTCCCTCTCACCTCTCAAACACTCTCCCTCTCACCTGAAACTATCTCTCCTTCTCACCTCACACTCTCTCTTTCTATCATCTCTCACACCCTCTAACTCTCATCTCTCACACCCTCTAACTCTCACCTCTCACACACCTCTCCCTTCACCTTTTATACCCTCTCTTTCTCACCTTTCACACTATCTCTCACTCTCACCTCTTACACTCACTCCCTCTCACCTCTCACAACTCTCCCTCTCACCTCTCAAACACTCTCCCTCTCACCTGACTATCTCTCCTTCTCACCTCACACTCTCTCTTTCTATCATCTCTCACACCCTCTAACTCTCATCTCTCACACCCTCTAACTCTCACCTCTCACACCCTCTCCCTTCACCTTTTATACCCTCTCTTTCTCACCGTTCACACTATCTCTCACTCTCACCTCTCACACTCCACTCCCTCTCACCTCTCAAACACTCTCCCTCTCACCTGAAACTATCTCTCCTTCTCACCTCACACTCTCTCTTTCTATCATCTCTCACACCCTCTAACCGTCATCTCTCACACCCTCTAACTCTCACCTCTCACACCCTCTCCCTTCACCTTTTATACCCTCTCTTTCTCACCTTTCACAATATCTCTCACTCTCACCTCTCACACTCACTCCCTCTCACCTCTCACAACTCTCCCTCTCAACTCTCAAACACTCTCCCTCTCACCTGAAACTATCTCTCCTTCTCACTCCACACTCTCTCTTTCTATCATCTCTCACACCCTCTAACTCTCATCTCTCACACCCTCTAACTCTCACCTCTCACACCCTCTCCCTTCACCTTTTACACCCTCTCTTTCTCACCTTTCACACTATCTCTCACTCTCACCTCTCACACTCACTCCCTCTCACCTCTCACAACTCTCCCTCTCACCTCTCAAACACTCTCCCTCTCACCTGAAACTATCTCTCCTTCTCACCTCACACTCTCTCTTTCTATCATCTCTCACACACCTCTAACTCTCATCTCTCACACCCTCTAACTCTCACCTCTCACACCCTCTCCCTTCACCTTTTATACCCTCTCTTTCTCACCTTTCACACTATCTCTCACTCTCACCTCTCACACTCATTCCCTCTCACCTCTCACAACTCTCCCTCTCACCTCTCAAACACTCTCCCTCTCACCTGAAACTATCTCTCCTTCTCACCTCACACTCTCTCTTTCTATCATCTCTCACACCCTCTAACTCTCATCTCTCACACCGTCTAACTCTCACCTCTCACACCCCTCTCCCTTCACCTTTTATACCCTCTCTTTCTCACCGTTCACACTATCTCTCACTCTCACCTCTCACACCCACTCCCTCTCACCTCTCACAACTCTCTCTCCCATACCCTCCCCTCTCACCTGAAACTATCTCTCCTTCTCATCTCACACTCTCTCTTCCTATCATCTCTCACACCCTCTAACTCTCACCTCTCACACTATCTTTCACTCTCACCTCTCACACCCACTCCCTTCACCTTTTACACCCTCTCTTTCTCACCTTTCACACTATCTCTCACTCTCACCTCTCACACTCTCACTCCCTCTCACCTCTCACAACTCTCCCTCTCACCTCTCAAACACTCTCCCTCTCACCTGAAACTATCTCTCCTTCTCACCTCACACTCTCTCTTTCTATCATCTCTCACACCCTCTAACTCTCATCTCTCACACCCTCTAACTCTCACCTCTCACACCCTCTCCCTTCACCTTTTACACCCTCTCTCTCTCACCTCTCACACTATCTTTCACTCTCACCTCTCACACCCACTCCCTCTCACCTCTCACAACTCTCTCTCCCATACCCTCCCCTCTCACCTGAAACTATCTCTCCTTCTCATCTCACACTCTCTCTTCCTATCACTCTCACCCCTCACTCTCATCCTCAACCCCTAACTCTCACCTCTCACACCCTCTAACTCTCACCTCTCACACCCTCTCCCTTCACCTTTTACACCCTCTCTTTCTCACCTTTCACACTATCTCTCACTCTCACCTCTCACACTCACTCCCTCTCACCTCTCACAACTCTCCCTCTCACCTCTCAAACACTCTCCCTCTCACCTGAAACTATCTCTCCTTCTCACCTCACACTCTCTCTTTCTATCATCTCTCACACCCTCTAACTCTCATCTCTCACACCCTCTAACTCTCATCTCTCACACCCTCTAACTCTCACCTCTCACACCCTCTCCCTTCACCTTTTACACCCTCTCTTTCTCACCTTTCACACTATCTCTCACTCTCACCTCTCACACTCACTCCCTCTCACCTCTCACAACTCTCCCTCTCACCTCTCAAACACTCTCCCTCTCACCTGAAACTATCTCTCCTTCTCACCTCACACTCTCTCTTTCTATCATCTCTCACACCCTCTAACTCTCATCTCTCACACCCTCTAACTCTCACCTCTCACACCCTCTCCCTTCACCTTTATACCCTCTCTTTCTCACCTTTCACACTATCTCTCACTCTCACCTCTCACACTCACTCCCTCTCACCTCTCACAACTCTCCCTCTCACCTCTCAAACACTCTCCCTCTCACCTGAAACTATCTCTCCTTCTCACCTCACACTCTCTCTTTCTATCATCTCTCACACCCTCTAACTCTCATCTCTCACACCCTCTAACTCTCACCTCTCACACCCTCTCCCTTCACCTTTTACACCCTCTCTTTCTCACCTTTCACACTATCTCTCACTCTCACCTCTCACACTCACTCCCTCTCACCTCTCACAACTCTCCCTCTCACCTCTCAAACACTCTCCCTCTCACCTGAAACTATCTCTCCTTCTCACCTCACACTCTCTCTTTCTATCATCTCTCACACCCTCTAACTCTCATCTCTCACACCCTCTAACTCTCACCTCTCACACCCTCTCCCTTCACCTATTATACCCTCTCTTTCTCACCTTTCACACTATCTCTCACTCTCACCTCTCACACTCACTCCCTCTCACCTCTCACAACTCTCCCTCTCACCTCTCAAACACTCTCCCTCTCACCTGAAACTATCTCTCCTTCTCACCTCACACTCTCTCTTTCTATCATCTCTCACACCCTCTAACTCTCATCTCTCACACCCTCTAACTCTCACCTCTCACACCCTCTCCCTTCACCTTTTACACCCTCTCTTTCTCACCTTTCACACTATCTCTCACTCTCACCTCTCACACTCACTCCCTCTCACCTCTCACAACTCTCCCTCTCACCTCTCAAACACTCTCCCTCTCACCTGAAACTATCTCTCCTTCTCACCTCACACTCTCTCTTTCTATCATCTCTCACACCCTCTAACTCTCATCTCTCACACCCTCTAACTCTCACCTCTCACACCCTCTCCCTTCACCTTTTACACCCTCTCTTTCTCACCTTTCACACTATCTCTCACTCTCACCTCTCACACTCACTCCCTCTCACCTCTCACAACTCTCCCTCTCACCTCTCAAACACTCTCCCTCTCACCTGAAACTATCTCTCCTTCTCACCTCACACTCTCTCTTTCTATCATCACTCACACCCTCTAACTCTCATCTCTCACACCCTCTAACTCTCACCTCTCACACCCTCTCCCTTCACCTTTTATACCCTCTCTTTCTCACCTTTCACACTATCTCTCACTTTCACCTCTCACACTCACTCCCTCTCACCTCTCACAACTCTCCCTCTCACCTCTCAAACACTGTCCCTCTCACCTGAAACTATCTCTCCTTCTCACCTCACACTCTCTCTTTCTATCATCTCTCACACCCTCTAACTCTCATCTCTCACACCCTCTAACTCTCACCTCTCACACCCTCTCCCTTCACCTTTTATACCCTCTCTTTCTCACCTTTCACACTATCTCTCACTCTCACCTCTCTCACTCACTCCCTCTCACCTCTCACAACTCTCCCTCTCAACTCTCAAACACTCTCCCTCTCACCTGAAACTATCTCTCCTTCTCACCTCACACTCTCTCTTTCTATCATCTCTCACACCCTCTAACTCTCATCTCTCACACCCTCTAACTCTCACCTCTCATGCCCTCTCCCTTCACCTTTTACACCCTCTCTTTCTACCTTTCACACTATCTCTCACTCTCACCTCTCACACTCACTCCCTCTCACCTCTCACAACTCTCCCTCTCACCTCTCAAACACTCTCCCTCTCACCTGAAACTATCTCTCCTTCTCACCTCACACTCTCTCTTTCTATCATCTCTCACACCCCTAACTCTCATCTCTCACACCCTCTAACTCTCACTCTCACACCCTCTCCTTTCACCTTTTACACCCTCTCTTTCTCACCTTTCACACTATCTCTCACTCTCACCTCTCACACTCACTCCCTCTCACCTCTCACAACTCTCCCTCTCACCTCTCAAACACTCTCCCTCTCACCTGAAACTATCTCTCCTTCTCACCTCACACTCTCTCTTTCTATCATCTCTCACACCCGCTAACTCTCATCTCTCACACCCTCTAACTCTCACTTCTCACACCCTCTCCTTTCACCTTTTACACCCTCTCTTTCTCACCTTTCACACTATCTCTCACTCTCACCTCTCACACTCACTCCCTCTCACCTCTCACAACTCTCCCTCTCACCTCTCAAACACTCTCTTTCTCACCTGAAACTATCTCTCCTTCTCACCTCACACTCTCTCTTTCTATCATCTCTCACACCCATTAACTCTCACCTCTCACACTCTCTGCATTCACCTCCCACACACTCTCCCTCTCACCTCTCAAACCCTCTAACTGTCCCTCTCATACCCTTTCTCTCTGACCTTCACACTCTCTTTTCCCATCATCTCTTACTTCCCCTTTTTTGATTCCCTTAATGGCTGTTCACCCCTACTAACCATCTCTCTCTCTCTCTCACTCTCTCTCATTCTCTCTCTTTTTCTCTCTCTCTATTAGTTTTTATTTTATTCTATTCCTACGTTTTTCTCATTTTTACATTGTCTATACCTACTCTCATTTCTTATTTTTAAAACTATCACTAAACATAATATATGCATAGTTATAAAAAGAAGTATACTTACTTGCTTTAGCTTTGGAGTTTGAGTTCGAGACTACAGACGGAACTATAGTCTCATTGCAGCACAGAATGGCCTCGTTTCCCTGAAAGCTACAGATTTCTGGTCTTGTTGATGCTATGTTTAGAATTTTTGAACACTCCTCAGATGACATGCATCTTTTACCGAGTCCACAACTCTGACCTGAAACACCATCATGTATACAGACTGACAATGTATCATATACTCTTTCCACTTGAATATAAAAATCATAGGCGAATCTTGTGTTGTAACGACAGAAGACATAGTTAAATAGAGTATGGTAGTAGACAACCCTTTAGGTTGCAGTGGCAGTCCCACAAGGGAACAGATTAGGCCAAATCTATATTCTACTTTTATATATATATATATATATATATAAACGAATTAAAACGATAGGCAGTGCACAGATAGACAATGGAATAACTCTCTTTCAGCTTTTTATGGTTTTATTTTTTTTTATTTTTATACCCTCAAAATGCTGTTCCCTGGCACGTGCCACCTGGAGTGGACCCCCTAGCCAAGCCACTCAGTTACCTCTTAAAAAGTTGTCTCCGGTATGATCTATTAACTATTGACACAACGAACAACGATTCTTTCCACGCACTGTCGTTTACGTTGTAATTAGCAGTTCCAGTTCACGGACCTGCTACTGCTGAATTATAGTACCGTCTTTTTCCGAAAATAAGACACTGTATTACTTTATTTTTAGGTCAAAATCCGTGCTAGGGCTTATTCTCGGAGAAGGGTTTCAAGCACATTAAGTAGATTTACATATTTTTGTTTAATTTTTATTTTTATACAGAAATTTAAATTTATTAGATTAAAATCGAATTTTATTTTAATTCAGTTCTGATTTTCCTCCAAATCTATTTCCTGTAGAATCATTGGTCTGAATCTCTCTTGTCTTGCAATATAGCTATCATTAAATGAATACTTCTTGTTAAGTAGCCTGCTTGAAACGAACTTTAGAGGTAAACAAGGAATTTCTTGAAATATTTTTTTCTAAAGAATTCTCTGAAATATTACGACAGCTAGAGATACCTACTACATTCAACAGCAATTTTTTAACGAATTATAATTTTCACGTTATCTTAACTAGGGCCTATTTTCAAGGGAGGGCTTATAGTCCAAAACGTCCCGAAAATCACGCTAGGACTTAGTTTCGGGAGATATCTTGTTTTCGGAAAAAGACTGTACTACTGTGATTGTAGGGTCAGTATGTAAATGACTGTACACTTAATTTGATTTAAGTTTCGTGGTACTACTGTGCCTGTGGGGTCAGTATGTAAATGACTGTACTCTTAATTTGATTTAAGTTTCGTGGTCATTTGGTTTCGTTGAGTCGTGAAAGAGTTGTCAGTGTAGAAAGGGTTTTAGCATTTTATTTTAACAACAGCCCCTGATAAAAGAAAATTAGTTTGTTGAAACAAATCTCTCTGTCAAAAGATTGTAAATGCCGACAAAGCATTTCAATTTAATGAAAATATGGCATTTATTGATATGTTATATATATCATTAGTAGTTAACTATTCCACAAGGGAACACACATATGTCGAAATTTGGGCCCTTTGTGATACCGCACAATGAATATTGATTCTACATTGGGAGTCCTAAATGTTGCCTAATTAAAGTGTATTTAGAATAGGGATTTTTAAAGAGTACCTGACATCGTACAGGTTTGGGACCGACAAACAGACAAAGTACTCAGATTTATTCACTTCCCATGTGAATAAATCGAAGGCCAGATGAGTATCGAACCACGAATCTACCGGATCAGAGGTGAGTACGTTAACCACTGAGCTAAACTGAACCCCCCCCCCCCCCTGATATGTTATATATATTTATTAGTAATGAATAATCTTTTGTTAAGTAGATATTAAATTAGGTTAGATTGCAGTGGTAGTCACATAAGGCTAAACATTTACGATTTATGATCCCCCACAATGAACATTGAACTACATTGCCAGTCCTAAATATAACCGAACTCAAGTTTATATAGTGTAGGGATCTTTAACGAGTACTTGACATCGTACAGACTCGGGATCGACGGTTTAACGTCCTCTACGAGAGACGACGTGCTCAGATTTATTCACCTACCAGGTGAATAAATTGAGAGCCAGAACAGCTATTGAATCCCCAATCTATCAGCCCAGATCTTAGTGCTATTGTTAATAAGATGCATCCAAGCTCATAGTAAACGATATATATATAACAAGATTTCACATAAAAACGTGAAATAAGTCAGTTAGATTTTTGACTCTGACAAAGACCGCTTGTTATAGTTAAAAGATTTTAGTCTTTTTTCCCTATTTCATATTGTGGTTTGATCATATATATATATATATATATATATGATGATATATATATCAATGATCAAACCACAATAAGAAATGGGAAAACAAGATTAAGATCTTTAAACCGTAACAAGTGGTTATCGTCAGAGTCAAAAACCCAACTGATTGGCCAGTTGCCCAACTGAAATAAGTCAGTTGGGTTTTTGATTGTGACCGCTTGTTACGGTTGAAAGATCTTAGTCTTGTTTTCCCATTTCATATTGTGGTTTGATCATTGATTGTTATTTCACGTGTTTATGTGAAATATATATATATATATTATTTTTGATAATAAGATGACATCCAAGGTGATAGTAAATGATATCCTTTATCGTTTATATATATATATATATATATATATAATATATATATATATATATATATAAACTTTAAATTACACAAAGCACGACACAGAAAAATGAATAAAAAGCACAATTACTGAATTCTCAAATTTCAAACAGTTGTTTGTCATTAGGAGGAGACTAGTGGGAGAGTCGGGAGAGAGAGTCTCTCCACGTCGAAGGACGGAGCGCGAATTATATATATATATATATATATATATATATATTAAAGAAAAAGAAACAAAATAAAAAAAATATTAAATTATTGTTTACCTAAAGAAAGGCGAAGGATGTGACTTATAGCTGGAGAAGACAGAGTTAACAGGAAAACAGCAATAACTCCACAAGTATTCATAGTGTGTAAAACTGTTGTTCAAGCTACACTGGCCAATCAATGACTAAGGAATTTATACTCGCCTACAACATCTGTGTTCTACAGAAGACAAAACTGGATTGAATCATATCTAGATTTATTAGCAAACCTTGAACCATTGATAACCCTCACCAGTGAAATTATCACTAGCCCAAACATAATAAGGTAAAGTTTAAATAACTTTTAAACAAATGATTAAATATGTAAACAATAAGAGTGCCCAAGCTTATATAATTTTATGAAAATTTCTAAATTATATATATCAAAGTCTTTACATATGATATGAAATTTATTAAATCTTCATATATCAAGACGAATTTTGAGTGAAAGAAGTAAGAAATAATAAAAAACTACGTTTTTGTAACGAAGTGTCGTGAAAGACTTTAGAGAACCTTCGTTTTTTTCTAGTATTGAAGAAGTAACTAAATGATAAGGTTCATGACATTATTAAGAATTACAACCATACTATTGATTCCATCCAGGGATCAAAAGCAGAAATCCTCGTGTAGACAGCTGGAGTGTTGGGTAGACCACACCTTTCACCAAAGGAGACAATTTCTATTCGCTCTTTGAGACGAACAACGACCAACGAATATAACCGCGCACTATAGTGCACGTCGTAACTAGCAGTTCCAGACCAGAGGCCTTCTACTGCTTTGATTACTGTGCTACTATAGCTTGGATGTCAGATATTAAGTTCGTCTGTACAATAATGATGTCGTATTCGCGGTCATGTGGTCTTGTTAGTCATAGTTTTCAATGTTTTTAGTCATGAGCTGGAAAGGTAGTCAGATAGTCACTGGATGAAGTAATTATTCAGTGTGGATGAGGAAGAATGGCGACAGGATTTAGAGTTTGTACAAGGTTTGGATGAGTAGATAGTTTGTTGTCTTCATTGGTAGCTTTGAGACAGGTTGTGGATGAATTAAAGGCGAGAGGACCTCCTGGGTCGCCTTATCACAGAAAAAAAGCAAATAAAATATTTAACTCTAACGTAGTTCAATAAGTTATTATGTGGTGTTTACTCATTGTAGGGTAAAAAGCTAATGAAATGGTCTCCACATATACAAATTTAATGGTATAAACAAACGCGTTTCGAACACATAGTGTTTTTCCTCAGGCAATAACTAAAAAAAATACAATGTCATCAGAGTTATCTATAGTAGTGAATGATACTATTTTTGTTATCTATAGTACAAAGTAAATATAGTACAAAATAAAAATAAAATAAAATGAGGAAGAGAGTACGAAGCTAAGAGTGAGTGTCTGTGGTACAACTGACTGGGAATAGGATGGACGTGGTTTCCATTCCTGCAGTTTTTTTTTTTTAGTCTTAAAGCAAATGTAAAGACTCAGCCTAACCTTTAGGAAAAAAAATAACAATTAAATGTACCTACCTTCTAATATGAAACAGATGTACACTCCATACCCTCACCCACGTCCATCCTATTCCCAGTCAGTTGTACCACAGACACTCATCCTTAGCTTCGTACTCTCTTCCTCATTTTATTTTATTTTTATTTTGTACTATATTTACTTAGTACTATAGATAACTCTGGTGTCATTGTATTTTTTTAGTTAATGCCTGAGGAGGAATACTACGTGTTCGAAACGCGTTGTTTATACCATTAAATTTGTATATGTGGAGACTATTTCATTAGCTTTTTACCCTACAAATATTTAACTGTTAACTTAAATCTTTTAAAGTTTTACTTCATTATCTTGTACTTCGTTCATGTTTGTTTAGATTTGATGACGATATTGTTTAGTCATTAAAAATTATCACATATGATAAGAAAATGTGTTTTTATAATGGATATGTAGGAAGAACACCATTTTATGAAGTGTAGCAAATGTGTCCGGCTTTTGACAGGTACTTTTCAAAAATTTGGAGATAATAAATGGTATTCTAAAATATCATTAGAAATTATAGAATAGTAGAGCATATCGTTATTAGTACAATATTAAGTAAATGCCTCTGTATACCGCATTAGCTTGAGGTTCATGGAATATCAAAGAGTTGGAACCTCTGACTCTTGGGAAAGCAAAGTACAGTTGACCATGTGAGAAAAACTTGGTCTCACTCAATTCAATTCCTGCAGAAGATGGAGTTTCTCCTTGCTGTTTAGTTACGATCATTGTAAATCAGACGCTGATGGGACATTGAATTCAATCGTTTGAATTGAAAGAGATAGTTGCTAGATATCAATGGTATGCGTGGTATACATAAAGGCTCCACAGTTCCACACCCAGTCATGATATCCGCTTCCATGGCGTATCTGTACAGAGCATCAACTCAGAGTTCTGTCCCGTTGCACATTTTTAGGCCTCTCAAGTTTTTTAAAATGAATTTTATTATTACTGCTACTAAATCACAGCATGATTGGTGCATCTACATTAAGTTTTTACTCATGAGTAGCAGGCAGTCCAGAAGCAGTCACATAAATTTTATTGGATAATGAACTGCTTCCTCATTACTAATCAATCTGTTTACTGACTTGTAAGTTCTTTCTACGGATTGATATAGCAAAAAGTCAACTTGTTTGTTGATTTTTCCTGCCTGTTCATTAGTAGGAGTTGAGAATTTCTAGTTCACCAAGCCATTCATTTTGAATAGTTGGCAGATGTTGAACTTCGGGAAACATCTTGTCCATTATCTTTTGCTGGGAGATTAAATGCAAAGGAAATTGAAATCAACTAACAAAATACCTTCTTGGTACACCTATTCGAAATAAACATATCTGTGAAGTTAGCCAAAGACAGATTAAAAGTCCATAACTTCGCTTCTATGTTCAATTTTCAATCTATTCAAAGCTTATGACTTTAAGTTAGACATACACAAACCTACTTTCAAAGTTTCAGCTTGCTATGCCTTATGGTAGCTTAGTTTATTCGTGAAAAAAAATTTGTTCTTAAAAGTCCATAACTTTGCTTTTTTATTGAATTTTGAATCCATTTAAAGATTAGATTTTAGTTAGACATACAGAAATTATTCTGTACACACATACACACAAACACATATGTCTTCATAGGAGTTATCTAAAGATGTATAAATTAGTTGATTTGTCTTTCTAATCATTGTATAGACAAGCTTAAGCAGTCTCCAATTTCTGGAGGAGAGTTATTTTCTTGTACATATACTAGTCAAGTTTTGGAGTAAAAAAAAATTGTTGTTTCAATTTGACGTTCAAAATGTATATATATGAAGATTTCACATAAACACGTAAAATAATAATCAATGATCAAACCACAATAAGAAATGGGAAAACGAGACTAAGATCTTTCAACCGTAACAAGCGGTCTTCGTCAGAGTCAAAAACCCAACTGGGTTCTTCAGCAGTCTGACGAAGACCGCTTGTTACGGTTGAAAGATCTTAGTCTTGTTTTCTCATTTCTTATTGTGGTTTGATCATTGATTGTTATTTTACGTGTTTATGTGGAATCTTTATATACATATATATGTATATATATATATCTATATATATACACATATATATGTATATATATATATATATATATATATATATATATAACAAAACAAAATTAAAATTTCAAATTGTGAAGAAACTGTTTGTGAGCGTGAATTTGAATGTGCTTCTAGTACGAGTGCTAAACGTAACTAAATTTTGTTAAAGCTTGTTTATTTGATTTTTTTTTCATGTTTAAACCCATCCCCTATCGGGTGATAACGTCAGCCATTTACCAGCTTGTTGTTTGATCGGTGATTCTACAGATTCTACATTGGGATTCCTAAATTTGGCTTAACTAAAGTGTATTTCAAGTAGGGAACTTTAACGAATACCTGACGTCGTACAGCTAATGGGACTGAAGGCTTAACGTCCTCTTTGAGGGACGACGTACTCAGATTTATTCTCCTCCGGTGAGAATAAATCGAGGGCCAAATGGGGGTTGACCCCTGGACTACCAGCCTAGAGGCGAGTACGTTATCCATTGAGCTAATCTGGCCTCTTATTTCAAATTACAAATATATCTATTTTGCTTGAATTGAATTTATATGTTTAAAATTATATTTATGTTAATATTTTACAATGTTATGTTTATAATATATGATTTAAGGTTGTTTTATAATATATGGTAATTGAATTGATGGATTTATGGTTCAGTGTGAACGGTATACATTACTAGAAGGTACCGAAACAACTTACGTTTATTTCTAACTTACGCTTGGCTGTTTGGACGTAACTAAACATACAATAGGTCTGAGGAAACGGGGTGTGTGAAGGTAGAGGAGAATAGCATGTTCTAGGATTCTAATATAAACTACGAATTTTTTATTATTTATTTTTTTTATTGATAGTAATTATAGTAGTGCGTCCTAAGAACTATTGTACTTTCCCCCCTTCTGTACTATAGTACTGTAGGTAGCTTCCAAGAAGCTCAGCACTTTTACTGGGTCCAACAGTAAAAGTTCTTCTTTGGTTTTGTTGAGTGCCCTGAAGCACTTGCTTCTGTGTAACAAAGTGGCTTGACAGTCAGCCAACAGGTCACCCATACAAGATTTGCCTATTCTCAAACTTGTTGAGAAGTATCATTGATTGTCTGTGTCCTTAAAGAGAATCCCAGTATTGCTTCCAGTTTTCCATATCCTCTTTCCTAAGGAGTTCTTGTATAGTGTGTTGTCCTATACCACAATATGGTTCTGGACCTATATGCGGTTTCCGAACAGCTTTCCTTGCAAGTTCGTCTGCTCGTTCATTTCCCTCTACTCCTGCATGTCCTGGCACCCAGTAGAGAGAGATCCTGTTCCTCATGCCCAACAACAGATTGACTTCAAGACCACCTTTGAGCTGATTAAGATTTGAGCTCAACCCTTTGATTGCTGCTTGACTATCAGACATTATTACTATATATCTTTTCTTGTATCCTACACTACGTAACTTAGTTTATTTATTTTTCTTGTTTTATTTTTTTATATTTCACTTAACATAAAACAAAGCATAGCTTACTAAATGTATACAGAATCAATTTTTTATTAATTTTTTTTACATTTCTTTCTTATTTTTTCCTTCAACTTTCCCCAAATTCTGTCTTTTTTATTTTCTCCACTCGTTTCATTGAAATAAAAGTAGGAAGGTTCTATCACGGTAGCAAATGCATTATATGCTAATGTCCTCTCACTCTGTCTTTTCGCTCCCTCACTCTATCTTACTCTTAGGTCTTCAAAACACACAATACAAAACATTTATATTGTTCGTTTAAGGGAAGCTTCAATTACAATTGCCGTTATTACCAATAAATATTTTATTTTTATAAAGCTTCTTTCCTTGTGGTCAAAATGCATAGACATATCTACATGTTATAACATAGAAGTTTACTATATCAATACATGTGTTTGTAGTTAGATTAAAAATCACATTACATAAAGTCATAATGCTTAAATAGTCATAGGTCCATAAGTTTTGATACTTAGAGTAATAAATTTAGTAAATAAGGTCATACTCCACAAATAGTCTATATATATATTATATTTCATATTATATATATTACACACATGAAGGAGAAAAATAAATAAAAACACACACAAAAAAGACTCACAACGATATTTCGACATTCGTCGTCATCGGGCAGAAGTAGTCCGTTTGAGTAGCTGAAGCTAACTGATAATCTTTTATATATATAATATATATGTATATACGATTCACGGTAAATCACAAGCAAAGAACAAAGGAACAAACACACTTACTGTCTCTAATTTTCGGTTGAACCGTCATCAGGAGAGTTGAGATAGGGATACCAAGCGCACTTCCGAAGCGATGGTTGGAGACGGTTGGAGCTGGAGTCTCCAACCGTCGCTTCACAAGTGCGCTTGGTGTCCCTATCTCAACTCTCCTGATGACGGTTCAACCGAAAATTAGAGACAGTAAGTGTGTTTGTTCCTTTGTTCTGTGTTTGTGATTTACCGTGAAACGCTTGTTGTCCTTTTGGATCGTTTTCCTGTTTACAATATATATATATATACATTATTGAAAATGACACCAAATTTAGCTGATACCTGTTTCTTAACAAGTTTCTCAATTTCTCTAAATAACACTTTCGTTATTTCGTCTACACAATAAAGTACATCTCCTATGGTCGCACTTGTCGTTTCTTTTAAAAAATCTGTAAAAGTAGTACTTTAGAGTCGACCATAGGAGATGTACTTTATTGTGCAGACGAAATAACGAAAGTGTTATTTAGAAAAATTGAGAAACTTGTTAAGAAACAGGTATCAGCTAAATTTGGTGTCATTTTCAATAATGTGTGTGTCAAGGGAGGACTGCTACAAAAATTTACGAATGTATATATATATATATATATATATATATATATTATATATATAACAGTTATCAGGACTGGGGTCCTTGGGGTTCAAATAAAACTCTCGATACCAATGTTTAGTTAAAATATTGTTCATATTCAGAAGTATGCAATTTTGAAATAAAAAAACTTAAATATTTATATTAGAGATTTGTGCAATGCGAAGTTTTTATTAAAACTAGAGATTTTTTATTGAAATTCTCAGATTGTTTTTTCTTTTAAAATATCTGTAATGTAGTACTTTAGAGTTTTCTTGTTTCAAAATTTTATATTTCTTCCAATGAAAAAAGTTTTAAATAAAAACAGAAATGTCGGCATTGAGAGTTTAATTATTTTTTTTCTATTTCACGGTCGATACTTTCATCAGTATATATATATATATATATATATATATATATATATATATATATATAATATATATAACCAATCATGTATAAAAGAAGAACTGCTACCGAAGTACACTAATATATATATATATATATATATATATATATAAAGACTTCACATAAACACGTGAAACAACAATCAATGATCAAACCACAATAAGAAATGGGAAAACAAGACTAAGATCTTTCAACCGTAACAAGCCGTCTTCGTCAGAGTCAAAAACCCAACTGAACACTAGATGCAGAAAACATCTGGTGAGGAGTTGAGAAGAGTGGGAGGGAAGAGTGGTATTTTAAAAGGGTGAAAGCACAGGAAAGGACTAATGTCCAGAAAGGGATGTTTGGGGAAACAAAGGAGTACAGTAAGAAAAAGTAAAAAACTATCCGCTAGCTGTCAACCCTCTTTGAAGAGGCTATTGCCCTCGTGACGAAAGTATCAAGTTTGAAGAGACCGTTACTAATGTTTATAATATTAGATCTATTAAATTTAATTAGAGACGATTCAATAATATTTCTTAACAACATTGATTTTTCATAAGTAACAAATTTAGCTCCTGTCCAATCAATATGATGATTTTCATTTTTTATATGCAAGAATAAGGCACTACTTTTTTCCTGTCTACTTACGTTGTATTGGTGTTGTTTTACACGTGTCTTTAATGATTTACCAGTTTGACCAATATAAATTTTATGGCAATTTTTGCTCGGAATTTTATAAATACCAGCGGACTCCAATTCGCTTGGAGAGTTTTTTATTAACATATTACCCACGTTATTACGATTAGAAAACACTATATTAAAATCAAGTTCTTTAGCTAATCTTGGAAGGGGGTCCAATGATTCGTGGTATGGCAAAACTATCGAATTTGATAATAAAAGGGGCTCTGTTGAAGTATTAGAGAAAGTTTTTTTTAGCACCCTTCAAAGCTAAATCAATATAAGAAGAGGGGTATTTTAATGAAAGGGCAATTGACCTAATATTATTAATCTCTTCATTAAGGAATTCAGGAGAGCAAACTCTTAACGCCCTCAAAAACATATTTCTAAAAACAGAAATTTTAACATTTTTTGGATGCGAAGAATAAAAGTGAACGTATGCAAGTACATTCATAGGTTTTCTATATACACTAAAGCGTAACTCATTAGGTAACCCATGGATCAAGACATCTAAGAAGGGCAAATTACCACTTATTTCTTCTTCCATTGATTCACATCACAAATGGAATCACAATGGAAGAAGAAATTATTAGAAGAAATCTTAGATGTCCTGATCCATAGGTTTCCTAATGAGTTACGCTTTAGTATATAGAAAACCTATGAATGTACTTGCATACGTTCACTTTTATTCTTCGCATCCAAAAAATGTTAAAATTTCTGTTTTTAGAAATACGAGTATGTTTTTGAGGGCGTTAAGAGTTTGCTCTCCTGAATTCCTTAATGAAGAGAAATAATCAATTGTAAGACACACTCTAACGGTTTGTAATGTTTTTATCAAATCGTCATCAGGAGAAAAAAAAGGGAGAGACGAAACACAACGTGTGGTTATATATATAATATATATATATATATATAATATATAATATATATATATATATATATATATATATATATATATATACAACAATTAGCTGTGAATCAAATATCAGCTAATTTAATTGAAAAATAGAGAAAATGTTTGGCCATCAGCTCTATTTTGGAAAAGCTTGAATAGTTTTCATTTTTTTAATTATTATTTAATTGATGACAGTCATATTCCTCATGGCCAAACAATTGACTCTATCCAAGGAATGTAAGCAGAAATCTTGGTATAAACAGCTGGAGTATTTGGGCGAGCGCACCACCTGCCAAAGGACACAATGCCTATCTGTTCTTTGAGACAGCTTGATGATCTGTTGAAGAACAGAGGCCCTCCTGAGTCACCCTGTGAACAGAAAAGCAAATCAAAAAATTCGACAAGTATAGCAAGTGATCCCTTAGTCTAAGATAAACAAACAGCTTTTATAGCGTTATTGCTCTTTTCCGTATTTGAAATTTCATGAATTTTTTTTTATAAGTTGCTAATTTTTTGCTCCATTTTTGGTTAAATTTTCATTATTTTTTAATGAGCCGTTTAGCGTAAAAAAAACATTTTTTAAAAACAGAAATCGTACATTAACGCCACTTTGGTGAATGTAATTTTGAAAAAAAAATTATATCAAATCCTTCTCCATATAATGTTCTATTTTTAAGCATAGTTTCATTTTGATCCGTCAAACGGAATGGCTCTGTATCGCTTTCACAATGTTTGAGATTGAATTATAAGTCAAAATTTGTACATTTTATTGAAAAAAAAAAATATTTCCTGTTGTTTTAAAATTCTGATATATTTCTCGTTTGTTCAATTTGTAACCTCAAAGATAATGTCAAAATTTCAAAACTCTAGGGTTATCAGTTTAGGAGAAATAAATGTTTTAAAAAAAACGGTTTTTGGGAAAAAAGTGACTTTCCCATCATGCATAATTCTTCCCAAACTTGTTGACTTATCTTCTGCCCTATGAGGCCCAATTTTGTGTAAAATATCAACTTGATCCATCAATGATTCTGGACCGTAGCGTGGTAACAAGCAATGCTAACACACTCACCCACCCACCCACCCACCCACACACACATTCAGACATCATCGAAAAAACTTCATAAAACGACTTTTGGGATCTCAAAACATATAATTCTTTCAAAATCTGGAGATCGAATTTTTTCACGATCATTATACTTTACTTATGGTAAAGTCATATATAAGTATTAACTTAAATCTTTAAACTTTTCATGTCGCCATCTTAGTCTTTATTAATGTTTTTATAATCAAACAAAGACATTTTTTAGCCATCAAAAAGTATTCTTTATGATTAAAACTGTCTTTATAATGAATATGTAAGAAGAACAATATTTGATTACAACCTTTAATGTTTAATCAATCAAAATAAGCATTCAAAAATTATAACCATATATCTAAATATTAACTTCTTTCGAAAATTTGACATTTTTAATGCACTAATAAAAAAAAACATTCCCAATTAATTAAAAATGAGATGCAGGTCATTACATTCAAATGTAGGCCATAATCATATGTACTACATATAAATTTAAAAATAAAAGGAATATATACAACAACAACAACAACAAAATGTTTGATTAACTTAAACATGTAATATATATACAGATTACATATATATTACATGCCTCATTCTGCAAACACACATACACACTCAAACACATCGATGACTAAATGTTATCAGTGTTTATACATATACATATATATATATTATATACTAGCAAACGTACCCGTCTTTGACGGAATCCAACATTCTATTATACTTGGTATTCCAAAATGCCAATAGAAATTATAGAATAGTAGAAAATACTGTTATTAGTACAGTGTTAAGGAAATGCCTCTGTATACACCACATTAGCTGTCTGTCCTTCAGGTTCATTAAAGAACAAACAGTTGGAACCTCTGACTCTTGAGCAAACAAACTACAGCTGACCATATGAAAAGAGTTTGTCTCGCTAACTTGAATTCCTGCTATAGACTGTCTTAGACAGTAACCTGCATGTGTTAATCATGTAATTGAGTAAAGGAAGGTATGCTGCAACAGAAACAGATTTCCAAGCCCTGAAGATGACATAAATATATTTCGAAACGTCAGCAAAACGACTGGTTTCAAATCATTAGACCTCAGCCCTCAAAAAAATTACATCATATAAATATTGGGTCAAGAAAACAAATCATGATATATATATATATATATATATCAATGTCCTTTGGACAACTCATTTGGGAATTACCACCTTATATTCGTAAGACTGTAAGGAGACTGGAACAGCTTAGTTTAAAAGTCGTTAATACCGAAGCTGCGGTACATTTTAACAAAGTATGCCTACAAGAAGATTTGCTGCCAACCTATACTAATATATATTATATATATAATATGTCATCTCTTTTATGTATGTACTCTTAATTCATCTCTTTATTTATCAACGCCCACTCTTAAAAGGCTTTCATCTTTTATTGCTGTTCTTGGAGGGGGAAATTGTGGCTCATTTATTATCTGGCAACCATTTTAGTTGTGGGTGAGA
Source organism: Hermatobates lingyangjiaoensis (assembly GCA_026182355.1). Taxonomy (NCBI): domain Eukaryota; kingdom Metazoa; phylum Arthropoda; class Insecta; order Hemiptera; family Hermatobatidae; genus Hermatobates; species Hermatobates lingyangjiaoensis. The sequence continues at coordinate 122,374 of JAPFBL010000778.1, forward strand.
CATATTACCTGTTGATCCCTAAATAGAAGTTCTAAATTTTGCCTAACACAAGTCTATTTAGTTAGAGTAGAGATCTTTAACGATTACCTGACATCGCACAGGCTCAGCACCGACGGTTTAACGTCCTTTCGGGGGGACGACGTGCTTATATGTATTCACCCAACTCCCGCCACCCACCACCTACATAAATTAGGGCCAGGTGGTCACACACACGCACAAACGCGCGCACGCACACGCTCACACAAGCACCCACACACACACACACACACACACATACATACATACATACACATACACACAGGCATATATACACACAGAAACACGTAAAACAAAGTCTTATTTCCCTGTATTTGAATGCTATTGTCTATATAGCCTACTACTATATACATATATATGTATATATAAATATATATATATATTTATATATATAAATATATATTAATATATATGATCAAACCACAATAAGAAATGGGAAAACAAGACTAAGATCTTTCAACCGAACAAGCGGTCTTCGTCAGAGTTTTTGACTCTGACGAAGACCGCTTGTTACGGTTGAAAGATCTTATCTTGTTTTCCCATTTCTTATTGTGGTTTATCATTGATTGTTGTTTCACTGTTTATGTGAAATCTTTTTTATAT